>JAENPR010000972.1:0-244697 GCA_018135685.1 Themeda triandra | reverse complement strand
TGACATCAAACGAAGGAGGGGCTAATTCATCTTGGTGTCTAACTTCTAGCTACTACAAACTATTTATTTTCTTAGTTAAATATTATTTGAATGCATTCATAGGAACTATAGTGGAGCATCGTATGAGCAAGGGGGGGCTGATGCCCGGCTCCAGCCTCTACAAGGCTCCGTCTACGCGAGGAAGGCCGTCGGCGGGGAGAGAGAGGGAAGGTCGCGGCGCTGCCCGCGCCTCGCCGGGGAGGCGAGGACCGCCATCGCGCGCTCGTCCCAACGGCTGGCGGTGGTGACGGAGAGTGGAAGGAGGCGCGGGGGTGAAGATGGCACCCGGCGGTGAAGATGGCGCCCGCGCCCGGTGGCGATGGCGCCCCGGGAGCCAAGATGGCCGGACTCGAGGGCGCCTTGAGGATGGCCCGCCATGCCAAAGAGGATGCGAAGGAGGATGGCCCAGCGTCGCGTCGCGGGTGCGAGATGCGGAGGAGGAGGCCGCCGGCGCGCGGGGAGGAGGACGAGCGGCGCCGTCGTCGCCGGAGCTCCGGGCCACCGGGTAGCTTGCCCTATGAGCTCCATGGCCGGCGGATCCCGCGGCGGCCGAGCTCCCCCACACCGCGGGGCTGCCGAGGAACGTGCCGAGACGTCAAGGGAAGGAGCCTCGCCCACCGCACGCTGCCGGCGCCTCCCGCCTCCGCCGCCGCTCTCCCGCCCCCACCGAAGAGGCGAGGAGGAGGCCCGCACGTCGCAAGCCCGGGCGGGGGGAGAGGGAGGGTCGCCGGCCACCGCGGGAGGGAGAGGAGGAGGGCCACCGACCACCGCCGGTGGAGCTCGGGCCGGAGCTCGCGGAGAAGAGATAGAAGAGAGAGAAAGGGAGAGAGAGAATGGGGAGAGAAAAAGAGAATAAAAAATCTAGTACGTGGGTCCACTGACGGTATAGAGTAACTGTAAAGTTAATCATGAGTGCGGGGGAGAAAGTTGGGATATGGGAGAGAATCTTGATGACCAAAATAGATAGAGAGGAAGAAAATAAATCGCGTAGGTAAGATGTAGTCTTGTGACCCCGGAAGAGAATATGCATGGACACTCGCGCCCTGTCATGTTTCACAAGTCGCATTGTGTAGAACATCGACGCCCCGTCGTCACGCCCCCGCATGCGTAACGCGTGAGTTCCCACGCGTCTGTGTGACCATGTCATCGTCGATGAATCATATCGATGGGCAATATCAACATCTCCTACAGTGACAGTGGCTGCTTACGACTGCTAGCATTCATTCATGCATGGCATGGCATGGTGGTGGCCATTTTTGACACGCAAATGACGAGATGTGATAAAATATTGTTGGGAAGATTTTGCAGTAGTCTTCGGTTGAAAAATAAAGGCAGACCCAGAGACCCTCGTGAGCTTTGGTTGGCTGCCTAGCTAGCTTCGTCTTTGCATTCATACAAAACTTGCAACAGAGAGGGTTCCTGAATCCACATCGCGGTCAGCCAGCTTGTTATCAGCCCTGCCACACAACTCCTCACGGCCACGCAACGGCGCAACGCACTAGGCTGCTGC
Source organism: Themeda triandra (assembly GCA_018135685.1). Taxonomy (NCBI): domain Eukaryota; kingdom Viridiplantae; phylum Streptophyta; class Magnoliopsida; order Poales; family Poaceae; genus Themeda; species Themeda triandra. The sequence continues at coordinate 243,148 of JAENPR010000972.1, read as the reverse complement.
AGCTGCTACCAGGAGACAGGTTTCATAGAGCTGAAATTCATAGAGAGCTGGGCACAACACCTAGCTAGTTTTCTTCTGAATTTTTGTATGATACTCCGCTAGTACATCTCACCATCCTACAGCGACTGGTCTGGATATATACGACGGGCTTTGTTGCTTTACGTCGTTCTCAAGAGCCCATATTCTGACTTCCATTCATTGCGTTCTTTAAGATAACTGTCATCGATTGATGGGAAGTTCCGATTAGCTAGCTAGCTTAGGTCTCATCAACGTACGACTTCGGCGACAACCACCATGTCCATACTGCAACTGCAACGCCGTGGAACCTGTAAAGCTGTCGTTGCGTTGTGTGTGTGTGTGTATGAAAGTAACCTGCGGAGTTAACCTGGACTGGTAAACGATGTATAAGGATTTCAGGCCATATGTATATGGATAAAATACATGATTGAATCGATGACGAATGCATTGAGACATACTAGTACGTATGCTGGATCAACCGGGGCTTTTTTATATATATAGAAACTGGATCGACCGCTTTTTATTGGTTGGTTACTTCGTTAGCATCCACACCTCTACTATGTTGCAATTTCCGTGCCGTGTACAGACGACAAGGCCGCAGACCTGAGCGAACGGGAACATACATATGGGCCACACTAGTAATTGGCGCGCGCTTCCGCGCGCCCGTGTAGATTAGGACTTGATCAACGTTGATATGTGTAGCTATAAAGATGGTATATTCAGTGGCATCATTTGATAACAGTAGCTTGGATAATACAGAGGCATAGTATAGTTTGCACCAGAGGCTAAATATGTACAGGGTTGGTCACGCGGAATTAAAATTGCTGAGCAGTAGGTTCAGCAGCTTCTAAAATATCTTAAGTACACAAAAGCAAGGCAATGGTCTCTACGCACTATAGTGAAGAGCTTGCATATGCTGTCAACTACACAAAAGCAATGTTAACTTCGTTGTCTAGAAGGAAGCTAATCATCATCCACACAGTCAGGATGCAGTCTTCAGTGATTTGGTGAGGCTACCCAGTTCCAGCGGTAGCCGATGAGGTGGGGTGTGTCGGTGAAGAGCCTCGTCGATCTGTAGTGACGATGTATAGTGACGCGTGGGTTAACGCATTGTTGATAAGAATTTTGTAAAGAATGATGGCAGGTGTAAGTAAGTAAGTTTGGTTTATGGTACCTTAGCATACATGAACCTTGCATGGTGTTGTTCAAAGCTGAGTGAGGAGCCATTGATGAGCTTTTCTAGATCTTCTATTGGAACTTTCAGTGCGCTTATCTGGCAGTCTAACTGAGAGAGGTGCTGTAGGAGAACTTCTTCTATGTTATGAATGTTGTGGTGCACCATACTGGCACAGAAATCCCAATGTCATGTGGCTGTTCATCTGAGTGATTGCATGCATAAGTTGCTCAGAAGCAACTTTTGGATTCTTGAGCATCGCATGGGCAATGGCAATACGTTGCTTCTGAGTTCTGACCACCAGAGAGCTGAACTCCCCTCTCTCCCACCTATGTTCAACACAAGAAGTCAGTATTAGATACCATAAACTGAATAGCAATAAAGAAGACGAAACCAACATGACTATTTAGTTACAGGGAAAAAATGATTGCAAATGCATTCAAGAGAGAATTGCAAAAAGAAGTGATGTGTTTTGAAATCAAACAGAAATGAAGTGCACATATCATTAGAAATTAGAATATAAATAGAAGTAGAACCCACATGAGTGTTGTAGCCATTAGGAAGAAGAGCAATGAAGCCATGGGCATTGGCTGAAGTAGCCGCAGCCTCAACCTCCGCCATCGTGGCATCAGGCTTGCCATAAAGAATGTTCTCAAGAATCGAGTTGCAAAAAGTGCTGGTTCTTGATTCACCAAACCAATCTGATCCCTAATCCACTTCAATTGCAATGTCTTGATGTCCACATTATCCAGCAAGACTTGCCCTGCAGCTACAATCATGACCACTTATTAAAAATTAAATAGACTGACAAGTGGCAACATCATAAGGTGCACAGTTCATTTGCTCACCCTGATTAGGATCGTAAAACCACTCAATGAGAGCAACAACTGTGCTCTTTCCAGACCCTCTGCCTCCAACGACCGCTGCGGTCTTCCCCAAGGGGAAGAAGAGAGAAAAAAATCCCGGAAAATCATGACATCCGGGCGGGAAGGATAGCTGAAGAATACTTCCCTGAACTCTATGTTGCCATGAACTCACCTCCCGTCTGCCGTGTCCTGGACTATCGTTGGCTCTGCCTTATCACCTCCAGCAGCTTGTAGCCGGCAATCTCCCTTTGCTGAATGCTCCAAGGTTTGAAAATGACTGCCCCAAGCTCCTGCAATATACAAATCAGCACATTGGTTAGAATGGTTCAATCTATGAAATTGCTAGAAAACAGAAGAGGGATTTCTTAGTACTGACAGGCCACCGACGATTGCTGAGAAAATTGCAGTGAAGGCCTTCCCACCATCTGTCTGGCCATTCCTGATGAACACACCAGTGCCCATGACATACAAGCAATTACATAGGTGCAGCCAATGCCAAGCCCCTTGGCCATCCCGGCCTTGTAACCCAGCTTCAGGGCCTTGGTCTCCCCACATAGGAGTAGACAGTCCTCACCTGGGCAATGGCCTGGGCAACATAAAGGTGGAAACCTTGCCGTCAAAATTACTAACAAAATTGCATATAAAAAGAGCAAAATGTAACATTTTCCAACATTTGAGCTTGTCACCAAAAGAACAAAGTAGGCCAAGTACAGCATGGGTGAGAAGAGCTACTTCATGAAAAGGTGCAAAATGACATGGAAGGGGAGATTATCCACCAGAAAGAGCTGGTTGGATCTAACAAGAAAGCTTGAAAAGATCCAAAAAAACGGCATCATATTGATGGCATGTGCCCAGCTACCTTGCTGCACTGGACTCTTTGACCGGGTACACAGTGATGTTGCCCACCCAAAGAACCAGACAATGTGCCTAGAGGTGTGTAATTTTCATGTGGATGTCTCTCAAGAACACATACTTTGCTCAATGCACCATCTACTAAAAGAAGCACTGCTATCATAGCTACCTGGCTCTGACCTCCAGCTACCCATATTCCTGGAAATCAAATAATTTTAGTAAAGTTATAAACAATGGATTTGTAACATAAAATAGAGGTATAAGGACTACATTTCACCTTCCCACAATCTACTCTTGTTCTATGCTCCTGTGCCTTTGCTGCCTGTGCATTGTCCAATAATGTAGGACCAAATTTTGTTCACTGACAGGTTCCTAGCCCATAGCTCTTACAGCATCCATCAATTAACTGGTCAGTAGTTTCACATGCTCTTCCAATCATGCCTATTATAACCAGATGAAAGGAATGATGTCATATCGATTCTAGTTAATAGATAGCCAACAAATGAAGCTGCCAACACATGGTACATGTTTTCATACTTCGCACTAAACTAAGAGTGTTGTTAACAAACAAAAGGTAGCTTGACTAACCTTTTTATCTGTCAAAGACCTCGCAGAACTTTTACCTTTTACTACATAAACCATAATGCAAACAACAAATTGGCTAATGAGTTATGAAAATCAGTAAGACTATATACTCATGATTTATACTTGGCGGCACCTTTTCAGTTAACTTGTTCTAGATAGAACCTTCAGGTAGCTAAGTAGAGGTAGAAAGAGTGTAGCTTACAACATGTTTCAGTTTTGGATTTACAATTCACCACCAGTAAACCACACAAACTTCCTTTTTTCTGTGGAAAATTTAGGACCCAAATTTGCTGCAGTCCCAAATTAATAAAGGTAATTGACTAATCAATTAATTTCAATACAACCTCAAATTCATTAATTGTATGTTCCTTCCATACACATATTTTGTGTTTGCACACAGACCAAGTAGAATTTAAAGAACAGTTTCCTAACAACCAGATTGCTAAAGCACGGACAAGAGTAAGAAGAAATTTTCCAGGCCAAAAACTGTGACCACCGGCATTATATCAAGACCATTCAACTAAGCATGCTTACACTAATAAAAGTTCTACCATTCTAAATGGGAAACCAATCCTTTATTATCAAAGTACAGAGACAAATCAACTGAGAGAAGCACAAACTTTACATTTCAGGATTTTTATTTTTCTGCTATGAAATTGTCCACCATGCGCAAACGAATCTTACTCTTCAAGCTAACCAAGGCATCAAGCAGCTATGAAACATGGATTAAGCAGGCCGTGAACCAGCCATCAAACTTCAACCTAATAGCAATAAGAACTCATGAATAATAAAAAGCTATGGACATAAGGCATGCCTTGCTTACCTGAACCTCTAAATCCTTCACCCTAATCACTGTTGCTGCACATAGTAACAACCGACCTTGACTCCTTTTTCTGAAACAAATGTGCAATCATCATAGATCGGGAGGAGAGGTAGGGGAAGAGTCGGCTACCAGAACTCACCAGCGTGGGGAACGGAGGCGGATGGAGCCGCCGGCGCGCCGCCGTCGAGGTAAACATCGCTCTGGCACAATTAGGGTTTCGCTGAGGATTCGCAAATTAGCGGGAGGAGGCGACGACGACGGCAGCTAGGGTTTCGCCGCGTGCCTGCGGACTCCTTGGAGGGAGGAGGCGGCCTAACCTAACCTAACCCTAACCCTAACCCAATGGAGAGGAAGAAGGAGGGGGCCCACCTTCGCCAGCGCGTCGCCGCCGCCGCGCTGGGCCTGGCCGGGTCGGCCGAGCTGGGCCGGGCCGCGCGCCGCCGCCGTATGCGCCGCTCCGCCCCGCAGAGCGCCGCCGCGCCGGGACGGCCGCCCGCGCCACCCGGCCGCGCGCCGCCGAGCCGGCCCCGCTGGGCCAAGTCGCGCACCGCCGCGCCGCCGAGCCGGCCGCGCTGGGCCAAGCCGCGCGCCCCCGCCGCCAGCGCCGCCGCCACCGCTCGGCCCCCGCCGCGTTCTCCTCGCGCCGCCCCGATCGCGCCGGGCCGCCCGCCAGCGCCGGCCGCACGCCCTCCGCGCCGCCGCCGCCCTCGGTTTTTTTTTATTTGGAAGGGAGAAGGGCAGGTGAATGAACCCTAATTAGAAGCTGGAGGAGGAGCCCGATTTTATTTACTCAGATAAATTCTAACAGAAGCTAGAGCTGGGAGTAAGAAGCTGGTAAAAACAGGTAGAAGCCACTTCAAATTTTCAACTCTGAAAACAGCTCTTCGATCCAGACCACACGATCGGCGATCGGACATCCCACCTTTTCTTGATGACGTGTCTACAACCCCCTTCTGAGATCCCTTAGGCAAACATATTGTTTTAATTTGCAAAGCAGCAAAGGTTTGTTGTCCGCCGCGCATTCATATGATACAAACCCCAGAGGTTGGAAGGGATTTGAGAGGACCTCCTTCAGTTCAAAAGAACAAACCTCCCATCTCAAGATCAAGCGAACAAGACCTCAGCTTTTTCTAGACAAGCTCCGGTTCCTCGACAAAACTAAGTGTACAACAAAAACTATGTATCTCCGGTTCCTCGACAAACTCCAGCTCCATGCACCCACGGGCCATGGTAGCTTCACCCGGTTCGATGGCAGGTCCAGATCTGTCAGCTTGAGCCTTGATACGTATCGGAGGGCCTGCAGCCCTGCACAGCGGGGACAGAGCCTCCCAGCAGTAAATTCAAAAAGACCATCGTGCCTTTGATACATTGTTACAGAGATATAATCACAAACTTGTAAGAATGTCCGATACATCTGCTGTTAATGCACAATATAGTAACACGGCCACTTTTACAAAGGAAAATGGATCTATCACCAATCAGTGGAAAGTACAAGTTACAAATGAATATATATGATAATATACCCTACATCTAGGAAAACTGACATCACAGAAGGGAGACATAATAAATCAAAGGGGGCATTTAACTGATAAGGTTGCTGCAGAATCTCCAAAACTTTGCGCCTCTCCAGTGACAGTTTATCATTTGCAGCAAGCCATTTAACCAGTAATAATACCAGCAAGTACATCGCCCTTTCCTCTTGCAAAAATAGTGTAGACAAGGCGTATGGCATCTAGCCAACCGTCAAGAGCCTCCCAACTATCGGCAACCTGTCAGGGGAGAGGAGGAATGGGTTGAATTATGTACTCCACATCATTTATTTTTGCTAGCGGTAGTCAAATTGGCCATATAGGGCATTGCACAATGTTTGCTGCCCATTAACTTCAAAAGGGTTGACTGTTCAGTCAATTTATTGAAGAAGCAGATTTAAAAATGTAACCTATGTCTAGATACTGATGAACAAATGTTATCCATTTCAATGGAACAGAATAATATCTAAAAAGATGAACGAACTAGCTGTAACAATAAAGTGGCAGGCACGTACCAAGAATGTAGGGCCATGAATAGTTTCTATACAGAGGCCAGCACCACTTGGTAAAGTTAAATCAGCACATGCTGACACTGAAACAATATCTGCAACGTTTATTCTGACAGGCTTTCTGCCCCTGTCCAAATGCCCAGGGATTGTGACGGAGGCTGGTCAGAAGCATCAGCCTATAATTCACAGAAACACTAGTCAGTTGGATAAGACCATGACAAAAGAAATTGGAAACACCAGTAACTTCAATCTAAACAGAGTATCAATGTAGATAAGTATGCAGAATGAAAATGATTAACATTCGCAAAATACCTGCTGGAGTCCCTCATGATTCAAAATGAACTGTGATCTCTCCCAATCTTTGTGTGGTGCAATGGCATTGTTAGCTGGAGGAGCAGTCAAATACCCCACTTTGAGATATGGCAGAGGTAACTGCATGGTGCCATAATGAAGAATTAGACAAGGTAACATCTAAAGAACAGAAAATGTGCTAAAAAGAAGAGCAGCACACAGTATGATTCAGAGAAACCAAAATTAATAAGGTTTGAAGACCTTGAGGGTTGTCAGTTCTTTTCCCTCAGAATATGGGTTGCAAAAAGAGTTCAACTGTTCAACATACACATAGATAACTGAACTAAAAAGCAGATATCATATCCCAACTACACAAACTTTTAATTATTATTACTAGGTAGCTTTCAACAATAAGGTCCAATACTATTAGGTAACAATATCAAACAGAATAAACTAACACAGTTCATTAGAAACAGAAAAAAAAAACAATTATACCATTGAGCGGACTAATCGCAAAGCGCTGCGATAGACCTGCATTTGACAAAAGATCACACTGTCAGCCAAGGAAGTTTGCAGTAAAAAAAAAAATGAGAAAGGTCCAAGGCACATGGTAGAGAAAGTAACAGATGCATATATAGATACCGAGTAATTTGGCTTCAGAGCATGAGCAGCTGCAACATAGATAGCAGATTGACTGTAAAGCTCATTAGGGGAGACATCTGGCTTCCCAGATCTCATGGTATCCTCAGCTAAACCATACTGCAGCATTATAAGAAAATGTGTCATTTGTCATGAAACTTGAACTAAGTTATAAAATCTATTAGAATTTTATACATAATATACTAAAACAAACTCATTATTTTAGTCTAAGAAAGGTATCATTCAACAGGTGAGTTATGAGGCAGGAAGCACACCAAGACAGTTCCAAGGTTGTATATTGCCCGATGGAAATCAAATTGCAGCTGAATTGCAGCACGGAACTATGAATACAGTAGAAACAGGTGTCAGTATTCATCAAAGAGATAATTTTTACTAAGCAATACCATAAAAAATAATTCCTAGGCACAGAAATGGATAGTGTCTACCTTGCTTATAGCTGTTTTTATGATGGTCTGTTTATCCCGGGCAGGAACAATTGCACTCAGCTCCTGCATTGCAAATTCATAGTCAATAAACTGCTAGCATAGGCAGGTGCAACTCAAGAGCAAATAGTTAACCAAACTTCAGGGAAGAAGGTGGAGAAAATAAAGTTGATGAGATGTACCTGTAGCCCAAGACCCCAGTTATTCAGAGCCTGCAATCGAAAAGAAAGGCAACTAAGAAAGCAGCAACACTGACTATTAAAAATTTAAGATTAGAAGTTTCAAGTTGAAGTGATATCAGAACATCTCATTTCATGGATATGGTCAAATGCTGGTGGAGAGAAATGGACCCGAAAAAACAAGTTCCTTTCATTTTTTTTGTTCTCTAGATTAGTTTATTAAAAAAATTCGGTAAAAAAAATCACAGGGATTTAAACAATAAGGATAAGCCATGGCAAACTTTTGTTTCTTAACCAGCAACAAGTTTTTCTTTCTTTAATTGTTAAATTAGAACAAAAAAAGCTTTCACTACAAAAGGACGGCATTCTTATTGTTTAAACATGTGTGCAACATTACTAAGCCAAACTCTACTGAACCATGGTAGTCTCCATATAAGTTATAGAAGCACATCGATGGTCCACTTAACTCAAATTGGAGCCTTTTATCTTTTTATTTTATCATATAACCTGCACTCAAGAACTCAAGATAAACATAAGGATTTAACGCTAACCTGTGGGCTATTCCAATTAAGCTGGACAGCCTTCTCATAATTCAGTATTGCCTGTCAAAGAAAGAAAAGTATAAATAATGGATGCAATCAAATTTAATCATAAATTTAAACCGACATCAGTATGTTTGGCAAGAAAACATGGTAACTTTTCAGTTTAATGGCAAGGAATGGAGATGTGTGGATTCTTCAAACCCCTTCGGATTTATTGTTGCCCCAAATGCTAAGGTTAAAATTTGAAATTCTTGATGAAACTAAACATTGAGCAGAGTTGGATGTACCCAGGTTTTCAAGAAAAGATAAGAAATAGTGTCATCACATAGCACAAAAGTTCACCAGCTACCAGGGAATTTTTTGAAGGAAAAAAACAGTGGCCAAAAATGCTGCTTGCTACCTGATTTGCTATTGGATAACTTGTGAGCTCTATTTATCCATCCATATTCACAAAAGAGACAGTGAAGTATTCACAGGCAAGAACTTAATATGTGCGACATATATTGTGAGTTCATGTTTATTAAAAAATCACAAACCCACAATTTTGGTGAAAAGTGGCACAGTTTTTTATCATATAGATAACATAATTGATGGACTGCAGAGAACAGCACAAGGAAACCAAAACAAGATTCAAAATTTGACTAAACCTGCATTACTCGCATTATAGATGTATGTATAATGATCAATATAAACAAGCTTATAGATGTATGTGAGACATCTCACTAAACCTGCTTCCAGAGTTCTTCGGCTTCTTTTGTCCGACCTCGCATTTTAGCCCGATCAGCAATAGCGATAGCCCAGTTATAATATGCCTAAAAAAAAGGAATGTGTCAAAGGAGCATCAAGATATCTGAGATAATTAGAATGATCAACATTGAGCACTATACATTAGAACCATGAAGCCACATTCTTAGATTCGATGCTTTTCAAGACTATTTGAAAAGTGTGATTGTGATACTTTTTATTCTTTTTTTCCGAAAGGGCCAAAAGGCACAGAAAAAGCTTCTATAAATTTGAACTATTCTGATCAAACATAAGAACTGAGGAACTTACATCATAAAGAGTTGGACAAAGTCGGGTAGCTTCAGCATACTTTTTGCAAGCTTCCTCAAGCAATGCATCTTTAGAGGAACTAGAATTGGGATCCACATTGTCTGCACTCTCCTGAAATAATATTTCAAAAGAATAAGATACAAACTTGCCTAAAATGTAAATAACAATTTTGCAGCGCATATGCAACATGCAAGCTATAAACAACAGCGTTCAATTATGCATTGGTCAAAGCTATGCGTTCATTATATATTAACACGTATAAAAGACCATCACAAAAAAAGGGAGGTATAAAAGGAATGTAGATGTGTACCTGGAGGACAAGAGCCCAGTTATAATATGCATCAGGGTCATCAGGATTCCTTTCAATTGCATTTACATACCTGCATAACAGAACTTTAAACTTGTCAGCAACAAGTACTTACAGAGAGAACTACAAAATATGCAAGCTAATTGTAGCAATAAAAAATAAAGTTTAATCAGGAAAGCTAAGCAAACCTTTTGGCAGCAAAAGAAAGAATCCTTTGGCGAGAACGTCCTTCCTCGTCAACTCCAGTTACACTATTTATCAAGTCCATTGCTACATCATGGTGGGATAACTGTTGTGTGCTATCTTGGCTGAAATAAATTGAAGAAATCAATAAAACTTACTGTTTGACCCATTTCATTAGGAATGTGTGCATAAGACAATTCAAATAAATGTGAACTAGTAACGTTGCAGCAGCTGTGATGCATAAGCCAATACAAATAAATGCGAACTAGTAACGTTGCAGCAGCTGTGAACTAACCGTATACAAAATTACAGAATTTAAGAAGACATAATGATTAATGCATTTGCTAACAGGTAACAACCATCTGATACCCATTGTTCGTCAAAAGGGCGGGAAAAATTGTTCACAACTTTTCATAAGAAAAAAGGTACTTCCATATCCATAATACCTAATACCTGATAATATAGCAATCCGGTATCAGAAGATGAGCTGCAGTAGGTTCGCATTAGCACCAATTTTGCTTTGTTGAAGAAAGATCACCAAAATACCACAACCCATGGAAACAATTGTGGTTGCACATAAGCATTCTAATGCAACTAGCATTCGCAGCTCAAATATGACAATACAACTCCACTAAGGCAGCAGCTAAGCACCGAAATTGAGCAGCAGCTGCTTAATTCACGTAACCAACGCAGATCCGAGGCAAGTCCGAAGTGTACAAAAAAACGCAATGCCACAGACCTAACCCAGCCACAGTGATCCAGCACACGGAAGTGAGATCTAAACGACGCGGATAAAGCACAAACCTATACGACGAGCCCTCGGCGTCAGCGGATCCGACCCCGTTCCCATCAGCCAACGCAGATCTCGCGCTGCTGCTGCCGCCGGCCGCCGTCGTCTCGCCGTCCTCCTTGACCTCGCCGAGGAGCTCCCGCATGGTGAATGGGTGGGACCCCTCCGCCCCCAGCGCCGCCTTCGCCTCCTCCTCCTTCGCCGTCGCCGATCGCGGCGGCTCCTCCTCCTCCTCCTCCGCTTCCTCCTCCTCCTCCTCCACCTCGACCTCCGGCGGAGGCCCCTCCTCCGGCTCCCGTGCGCCGTTCGCGAGATCCTCCGCCGCCGCACCGGCTGGCGGCCTCGTCTCCGCCGTGGGCTCCTCCATGGTCACTCGCTCGCTCGCGGGATCTGGGAGCGGAGCCGCGAGCGCGTGGTGGTCACTGGCCTCGTCTCGTCTCGCGCCCGCACGGACCCGTGGTCAGTCACTGCGCGAACGGAAGGGGAAAGCTGACGTGTCAACGCAGTAACAGCCTGTCAGCTCCTATGGGCCGAGCCGGGCCTGGAGGCCCAACACGGGATGGAAAAAATAAAGGCCCTGTCCAGCAAGCAGCTGGCTCTGGAGGGGCATTTTGGGAACGCTACCGGCCGCGCGTGGAAATGGGTTGGGGGCGCCGGCGCCACCGAGGGCGGAAGCTGCTGTCCAGATCGCGTGATTTCGCACCCCCTTCGCGAGCGCGACGCACGCGGACCTACCAGACGGCCTCCTTCGTCTTGACTCTCGAGGCGAAGCGCAGGTGAGCCAAGACCCATCGGCCAACCACTAGCAGTTCCAACTGCTTTCGCTCGCTTCAACGCTCCATCCATGGCTCGATTCAGTGCGGTTTCTTGATTCTTGCTGCGTTTCTAACTCTTTCGGAGGGGAATTTTGTGTCAAGTGCGTAGGAGTCTGCTGCCATGGCCAGCGAGAGCAAGGTCTTCGGGTTCGAGGAAGTCGCCAAGCACAACGTCACCAAGGACTGCTGGATCATCATCGCCGGCAAGGTGCGGTTTCCCTGCTCCCCTCCCATCCTCGGCTCCCCTTTGTGGTGGTGGTGCCACAGGATTTTGGATGGCCGGTGGCATGCCTCTGGTGGTTTCGTAGGATATGGTTCTGTGAAATTGCTTGCTGTTCTTGTTGGTGGAGTGGTAATTCCGTCCGTTTCCTCTTCGATTGGAAAGGTCTTAGGCCTAAGGAGAGCTTACGACGCTATCTGTTCGATGGTAAGGTTTTGTAGGGAGAGTAATTGATGGTAGGCTTGGTTTCTTGCAGCAGCAGAATTGAATCAGTTGTTGTGGCTTTTGTCTCCAATCAGATTTGCTCATTTGATGAAACTAAACTGGCGTAATTTTTGGATTGTCAAATAGCAGTCGTAGTTATTCATCACTGAGTGACTCAATCCAGGTCCGGAAACTGCCTTTTAGATCTACTCCATGTTCAATGATCAGTTGGATTGATCCGATGGAGGACCAGCAACTGCCTTTAGGTCAACTTCATGTTGCTCTGTATGCTTGGATGATTATAGGACAAAAGCTTATTACAATCCACTCGTATACCATGTTAAGGATTTACCACAAGGATAGTGCTTTAATGGAGCACCTTTCTGTATCTTGAAATGACAATGTATGACAAAACAGACAAAAATATGGTTTGTTTTTATCCTGCTTTTTTTTGGTCCATGGCAGAATAACATGATTCGGTAGATATATATTTCCTCAAAAAAGTCTGAAACATAAATTACATAAATTGTGATTTGTGGTTGATATTTTCATATCCGGCCAAATATTTTTCATTATTTTTTCTGTTTACAATTATATCCCCGTGGATGTACGTATCCCCATATATTATATAGGTTTCCACTGCACCACAAAAATAAGAAGTTGTTACTCTAGAATTAGTATATTTTCTTAGATCTAATGTTTTTCATTCAGAAATTTTCTAGAACTTCCTATTTTCTTCTATATAAAAATCCTTTAAGCTATCATCATCATCATCAAACATTCTGCTGGAAAAATATGTACCATGTGCTAGTTCCACTGAAGATGACTGTTTTAATTAAAAAAGAAAATAGTAGGTGTCTTCCATTTGTTTTGTGACAGATGTGTTGTTATTCTCGGTGTATGTTTAAGAGTACTCTATATTTAATGGACATGCTATTTCTGGAAGTATGATTTTTGGCCCTAAGTTTACTTTAAAGTCAACCACTATCCACAGAGCTTCCTGACACAAGTTAACCAACTATGCTGGCTTGTTTCTTCACCTTTTCTATAAATTAAGATTGGTAAACTATAAGTAATTGGTGGTTTAAGATGTTGAAACATCGAAACTTATGCTTCTGCTGTCTGTAATGTTCCTTGTTTCTTTAATTAATCTCATAAAAATGGAGTAAATCATTGAAGTTTTCTGTCATCTATATTCCAATATGTGTTTGACTGGAACATCTCATCTCTTTCTATTAACATTCCAGGTGTATGATGTCACTCCGTTTATGGATGAGCATCCTGGTGGAGATGAGGTGTTGCTAGCTGTAACTGGTAAGCCATACATCAATCTTACTTCATAGTTACAGCCTTGAACTATGATGTTTAAATATTGAACTGATCTCTACTCTTGAATTTAACCAGGGAAAGATGCTACAGCTGATTTTGAAGATATTGGCCACAGTGATTCCGCAAGGGACATGATGGAGAAGTACCACATCGGGCAAATAGATGCTTCTACAATCCCAGCAAAGCGTACTTATGTCCACCCCCAGCAAGCGCCCAGCCAAGCAGACAAGGGTAGTGACTTCCTCATCAAGATCCTGCAGTTCCTTGTGCCCATTATGATCTTGGGCCTTGCTTTTGGTATACGGCAGTACACCAAATCAGAATAGTACTATTCTTAGAGACTTGTCTTTGGAGTCTGTTTATGGTGATGGTTTGAATGAGAACAGTTCAATAATTGGTTAGTGTATTTGTCAGGTGGATGTTATCTCATTGGTCATATGCTACTCTGTATTTTGGACATCAGTGTGTTGCCGAAATGTGCTCCTTTACCTGTGAACCGAGGCATATAAGTTGGATTCTGACTGTTCCATGATAGTTGATACCAGATTATTGCAGTTGTGTTTTGTTTTGTGTGTACTTGGATGGTGCAATAAACAGAACCATACCATAAACTACTCTGTCGTAGAGTGTATTTTGACAGGAAAAAAAGCAAATAATTCTGTTTTCCGTATATAACGAAACAAACTTCGATGCTCAATACAGCCATGGATCGTAGCATTGCTGTGTACTGTGGTTTTGGACCTGGGATCAAAACCAAATAAATTTGTTTTTTTGCAGTTACGTAGTCCAGATACAGATAGCGACATCCGAAATGTTTTCCGAATACACAGCCAAGAAGACCAGATCCACCAATTTGCACCGAATCCCCATCACACAACATCCACATATAAGTGCAGGACGTAACGAAAGGTACAACAGAACCAGAGCAGGTTGCAATACATCAGAATGGTAGACGATGGCCCTGTTTGGATCAAACTAGCACTGCTAGAGGCTAGAGGTTAGAGTTAGTTTGAAATTAACCAAAACCAAACTAATTAAAAAGGTGTTTGGATCCAAATTTGGTTTGGCAATAAATGACTGTTTTAATTATTTGTCTCTTTCTAATCAATCGTAGCCTACATTCTTTATCTAAACATATCCACGCTCGTGAGATCTTGTTTTGAAAGATTTATTGAAATAAATTTAATGGTGTAATCGAATTTAATTTGGTATTTTGGTTTGTGAGTTATAACATTTTTTAATCACTTAAAAGTGTGGGGGAGGTGGGCCCAATCAAAACTAAGACAAATAAAGACCCTCTTTGGAGGCTAGTTTTTTTTGGGTGTCTTGGAAAAACTAAGACTAAGACTCTTTGGATGTTTTTGTCTTAGCTTTGGCTAAACCAAGACAAACTAAGACTAAGACTTGGATCCAATCAGGGCCGATGATATGATTCAAGTTCAAGGGGCTCTTTGCCCACGTCCCGTATGCATGCTCAGTTCAATAAAATTTCTGGCATTGCTACCTAGCTAATTCCATCGACGTGCTTCTATTCACTGTATTTAACATACAAAGAGATTTGGTATAATGGAAGTACGGTAACGTGACAAATAACACAAGCAACGAAGACCACAGCTACTCAATCCTATCGTGAAGGGTCACCACCAGATCATGCGCATCGTCAAGGAGCTTCCAAATGTCCAGCTGGCCAGCCATGCTGTTACACTCCCTTATGATCTCATCCATGCTGCTGTAGCTTTCTATTATCAGTTTCCGCTTCTGCAACACACTAGCAGCAATCGCATACAGTAACAGGTCATCTGTTGGAGGTGCTCCCAACCGTAATTTACTCCAGGATGATTTTGCAATCTCGGCGCGGTTAGCTGCCTGATCAGCCCACATCACCTCCCAGAGACATAGGGTCTGCTCGAAGGTGAGCTCCCTCCGGAACATCACAACCACCATTCTGTAAACGAAAAAGCAGTCTTCGGCTTGGAGCATCTCCAAATGTCTGTAGAGATGGAAGTCCTTGTATTTGATTATCCTAGCCACCATATTGAGTTGCCGGCGTATACCCACTTCATCAAGCCTAAAATTGTGGCGGGCTTTCCTCATAAAACCAGCAAAGCACCAGAAGGCTTCATCATCTTCCTCTAGAACAGCAAGGAGTGGCGCAAGCAGGTCACTCATTCCCTGGCAGTATCCAATTTCTTGATCATAGATTGCATAGGCCTCAAGAATAGCAACAAGGCGTGACGCGTGATGGATCCGATATGGTTCTAAGTGCTCATAGTCTTTGAGAAAAACAGCTTTAGCAGATTCAATTGCCCTCTCCTTGGAAACCAGAGCTTGGGATGGAGAGTAGGAAGCCCACTCATCATTAGCACGGACTGCATCCAAACGAATAATCCGTTGCCATGTCTCAAAATCCTCGATCGCCCGTGCAGACTTCACCGGGCGGGCAGCCTTAGATAACACAGCATCATCCATATTTCCTCCTGTGCTCGAATATCTCGGGATACTTTCTTGCTCATCCTCAAATGAGGACTCACAGACTGAGGCCAAGTTCTTATGAGATGCTTCTACATGAGTCACAGCACTTTTTCACTCCCTTCCTCATCGAGGAACTAGATGAAAACTGATTTTCGTTCATCTGCTCTGGGTTTGTTTCAGAAGTGTCATCCTGCACTTCTTGTTCTGTACTGAGACTTGGATTTCCTTCCTCATTTCCTTCCTCAGTTATAGCCTCTTCCATGCTAGGATTTTCAGGAATTTCTTCAGATTTAACAGGACTAACACAGCCAGATTCATCACCCTTTTCAGAACTATTGCTCCCTTCATGGTTGACTTCAGCTGTTTTAGTTGACTGCTTGTCATCCATGTTGTATGCTGATTTACGCAGGCAATGCTTCCTCAATGACAGATATCCCTTCCTACAGAAAATATGCCACTGAGTGTCATCATCTTACGCCAATCAGGACAAACAACATCTAAAATTCAGTGTCCTTTAACAGGCAACATTCCTGCACTATACAAGAAAAACATACACCGTCGTATACAAATGGTGGAAAGATATGGGAAACATGTTTTGATCAACTTCACTAATCATTTGCGGACAGGAAGAACAAATGTGTGATAAAGAGATAAAATATACATGCTGAAGATTGTACCTGTTCTGGGCCTTAACCACGTCTCTTTGTGCTTCAGAACTGTCCAGGCTATAACTGTATGAGAGTTCAAATCCAGATTAGTCAAAGTCCATCATGCTGAACACACACACATGTATTGTACAGTGCTTACGAAATCTGACAGCACATTATTTATAGTGTAACTGTAAAACAGGTTGAGCTGTGGCAAAATAAAGAAAAAGAACTAATATTACTTGTTCATTTGCACAGCTAGCAAGCAAATTCACAAATTTTGTCGTGCCCACTTATCCCATTTAACAGTTCATAACAGCTTAAGTTCAGTTTGATGATAAGAGACTACATACAGGGCCTCCTAATATGCAGGCTCATCCATCTCCATGGACCATGGTTAATGCTATTACAGTTATTACAATAGAATCTCTTCCTATAAAGTAGTAAATGACATTCTTGTTCCAAAGTATCTTGTGGATCTAACTGTACATCTCCAAGCATGACAACAACAGTTCTGTGATCAAGACGCAAGATTACTTACACTCCGAGAAGGAACGGCCAGACTTGCGCTCTGATACTCGGTTCAATCCCCTGTCACAGAAGCACACGAATCAGCCTCACAGCTTCAGAGCCAGCATTACAGCGTCATCCATGAGTTGCCGCAACTTACTCCGCTCGAACTTTCTTCAGAAGCTTCACTCCGCCGTCCTGAAGCTTCCCCTCCGGTGTGAACAGGTCGCGCCACTCCTGGGCTGTAAGCGGCGCCTTCCTCCGCCGCCGCCACCACGGAGACTTGAGCCCGCCTCTGCATCCAAGCAGCACGCGTTGAGGCAGACGGTAGCAGCAGCAGCATAAGCGATTCTATAAGGTGTGGGGTATGCGGGGACGACCGACCGACCTGCGGGAGGAGACGACGACGGCGACGAGCACGAGGCCCGCGGCGGCCGTGACCCCGACGGCGACGGCGGTGTTCCAGCGGCCGCCGCCGGCGGCGAGGGCCGCCGAGGAGGCCCGCGGCCACGCGCTCGACGCAGCCCCACGCCCACATCGGGCGCAGATGCCCGCCGGATCGCTCCACGGCTGCCCCTCCTGTGCTACTACCCCCGCCGCCGGTGGTGCTGGTGGTGGTGCCCTCGATCGAAAGATTCCGGCCTCCCTGTTGCTTTTTTCCTTTCTGCTGTCGGGTGGCATCACAGAAATTTCTTCGAGGAAGCGGTGCCCTGCGTCACCGACGGGCCGCGTTCGTGGCCTTCGGGCTAACGTCGACGGGCCGGTCGGTTGCGACACGTCGTGGCCTTCTGGCTCGGTCGGGCGCCAGCCACCAGCCCACAACTCACCATTGCAGTCTCCATGACGTGATTGGCCAATTCACTAATCACCTACATTAGCCATCATAAAAAAACTTGAACTTCTATTAAATAAGCACCATGGTTGTAAAATCTTTAGTTTTAAGAACTATGTATAAAGTATTTTGATGTAACAAATTTATAGTTTTGAATTAATGAAACCGTAATCTTTTATATGTTTATGGGTGCTATAATATTACATTTGTCACAACTTTTGTTCGAGCCATCGCCCAAGGTCACACATGACCTATCACATGCAACAAACAACTCCAAAACTAGCAATACTGATAAAAGAATCAGTTAGGTGGATTTGAAGCTCATCTTTCATCGAAGAACTCAAAAACACCTCGTGGAGGACACATCAGGGAGAAAGCACGTTGAAGGTTGCCCTAAGGTCAGCAAGGACACCTAGAATGTCGTTGTATCTCGTGGAGAACATAGAACGTTGCTATCTCGTGGAGAGATACAACGAACAACAAGAGATCAAGGAAAAAGGTAATGAAAAAGTGTAGTAGATGTAAAAAAACAATTAGCGTTTGATCCTTCGATGAGCCATTATCATCTAATATATATAGACGACTAGTCTTATTCCAGTAGGAACAAGTCCAAATGGTAATCTCCATGCTTCCTACGCCAAAAATAGATCCAAAACCGATTTGCTTGACTGGTAGGCAAACCGGCCTGGTCAGATCCCAAACTGGTCAGCCCGGTTTTTGCGGGCTTGGCGTACGTAGCCCAACTAACTTTATAGGGAAACCGGCTTGTCTGGGTCCCAAACTAGCCAAGCCTCTGTGAGGGCCAGGGTGGTCGCCCATAGTGCAGCGTAGGGAAACCGACCAAGTCGGTTTTGCAGATTAGACTTCGGTCCTTTTTCTTTCTTTATTTTCCGTGAATATTCATGCTCCGCCCACTTTTGATCGTCAACATGTGTCTCTCACTCTGGCTCCTTCATATGGTGCACACGAAGAAGTCAATTTAAGGTGGATTTGGTAGGGATTCCATAGTCTTGTAGGAACATTTCAGAGTCAGGTTCTCTAATGTTTAAGGGTATGTTTCAACAGCACCAAATATTGTCGAAGCCTGAAGGAGCAAAAGGAACAGGAAAACAAGAAAACATAACAACGGCCAAAGCCCGGAGGAGCAAAAATAACAAAGAAAAAACAGACAAAAATGACTGAAGCCTGGAGGAGCAAAAATAAGAAGGAAAAAACAGACAAAAACGAAAAAGTACACTAGGAGAAGGGGTGAGGAGGTAGGAATTCCTAGTAGGTAGTTAAAGGAAGTAGTTATTTTCTATAACTAGGGGAATTCCCCGCGCATTGCCGCGGGCATGAAGAAGGAATAAAAATATGTTAAAATAGTGAACTACTAAGGTGAACTCATTGCTTATCAAGATAAATTCTTTAGTGGCAAATGATAGTGGATTGTTGAGGTGGACGCATTGCATGTCATAAGAAATAGATAGTGGAGTTGATGGTGGACGGGTAAGGTGGACGTGTAGTGGAGTTAATAGTGGGCTGATGAGGTGGACGTATTTAAATGTTGAGAGAAATAGGTAGTAGGGTTTGTTTATATAAGAGTTATAGATTCATTCACTTCACATACAGAATCACTTTTATATTGAATTTATCTTAGGGAATCATATATAATCACTTTTAGAGCCACATAATCCACTTTTCTCAAAAAATAACTTCCACATAGAATCAGGTGCATGAGGAATTATATCAAAGAGACTCTTCTTATTAGTTGTCAACGTTTTAGTTTATTTTAGATAATCAATTTACACTTAATCAGAAAAAAAATCATTTCTCTGTAATACATTGATTGGTAGAGTTATTCTGCATTCACCCTAGAAGCTGTCTACAGAGCTCAGCCATAGGCCTATAGAATCGGTACGAATTTTAGGGTCTCCTAAAACCGTCACTTTCACGAATTGGAGCTTGCCAACGATCCTGAGAGCGATGTGCTGAAAATTACAATATCTATGGCTCTTTATTATCTGATAAAGTATTTATGGCTCCTTCAATCATGAAATAGTGGATTGGGTTTCATTATATTGGGATAGCACTAGAAATGTTGTTGGGGCAGGTAGTAGTCAGACGTCTTTTAATTTCTTGGGGAGCTGTAGCAGAAGCTTGCAGGTAGGCTCTGAATTTGGTTCCGTAGATTGGCATCCCAAGGGGATAGTCCTTGAACATGTGTTTCATTTTTCAAATTAAACAACACTGATGTCTACGTGTATAATCCATGTACACTCACCGTTAAAAATACACACATGTAAATCATTTCTATATCCTTTATGAGCTTTTACGAAAAACTAAACTGTTAGATTTCGAAATTGAGAAAATCACTACGGCCGCGTCTAATAGTGTACGGACTATCATCTGAACAGAAAAAAAAAACACTGCTAAATTATATAATAAACTTAAGAAAAGATGAACATACATACCAAATCTATAACTTAAACTTAGATAAGCAACCTAATCGATTGAGCTCGTTCAATTCAGATGCTTTTAACATGCACAAAAGCAATCCAGGATGCCAGCGTCCTAAAATCTCCCTCATACGATGCAGAGCAATGTGACAATGTCCAAAGAGACACAGCCAAAGAAACACATTGTTGTTTTCGAGATGTATATCAGAAACAGCCGCATACATTAGTCGATGCAGAATTTGGGATATTAATACACATTCCCTTTTCTAAAATATCTATTGCTTATTAGCGTCGAGCGTGTAACGAAGCAACACATATGCGAGGGTGCAAGTATTTGTTCTGGTTTGGACTATGTAGAATGGAAGGTGACATTTTTTGGGGGTAAAGCTCTATTTATCTAAAATACTGTAATTTTCTCTTGATCTCAATTCTCAAGTTTGACTAATCATGAAAAATAATTATTAATATTTACAATGCGTAATAAAATATTGCTTCTATCTCAAAAAGAATGCAATTCAACAACGTCAATAGGTTTGGTTGAATCAAACTACTTTAATTTTAGATGAGTTTATAGAAAATAATATCAAAATATATAACTCTAAATAAACATTATTATGTACACTTGTTTAGTGTAATAAACATTATATCAGTACCTTCTTACATAAACTTGTTTAGTGTAATCAACATTATAATCCTTTCGAAAAAAATTTGATGGTTTGGTTTAACACTATGCTAGAACCACACTTTTTTAGGACGTATATTATTTGATCTATCGTACAATATATATTTTTATAAGGACTGTCTGGTGGAAACACGTGTGTTCTAATGCCAAACAACACGTGTGTGTTGAAAAAGTAGAAAAGGTAAAAGTAACACACAGATTTCGAGGAGGAAGAAAAAGCGTGTGTTTTAAACGAAGTAACACACGCTTTTAGGCGGACAGGATTACAACACTTAAAAATCAAAAACGTGTGTTGTTTTCCAAAATAACACACAGATTCCATTGCTTTGGAAAATCCGTGTGTTTTATTACAACTTAACACACAAATTATGTACTTCTAGTCTCGTCCTATTCTCCCTCCGTCCTATTCTATCCTTTGTACTTGTTTTCTTCCATCTGTCAACCAAGGCCCAACAAAGCCCACAAAACCTGATGACAAACAACAGAATTGTCTATGGGTCAAAAGAACATTAATCAAGTACAGAAATACAGAGTTCAGAGGCCACCATACAAAAATACAGACCAAAGGAGAGAATTGACAATTACAGAGAACAAGCACAATAAATGAGACAAAAATGCATAACAAACAGCAGAGAAAAGACAAAACAAATGACATATATACAAAGGTCAAAGTTCGAGGGACAAATTTTTTTTCTATAGAAGGACAAAAGACAAAAAGAACTATACAAGTGGAGATAAAGAAAGGACAAAGTCCACAAGGACAAAGTTCAGAAGGACAAAGTACAGGTATACAGAAATCGAAGGACAGAATTGACAAATACAGAGAACATAAGCAAAAAATGACAGAAATGAGACAAAAATGCAAAACATAGGACATATAGATAAAGGACAAAGTACAGAGGGACAATTTTTTTTCTATAGAAGGACAATAGACAAAAATAAGTATACAAGTGGAGATAAAGAAAGGACATTGTCATACTGCGACATCACAAGATGTAGTATATTTAGGATCATGCATCCTGTTATACATGCTATATTTATACTCAATATTTTCAGCATAAAAGCTAAACCATTTTTCCACCAAAAGACCATAAACTAGTGTAATAGTAAAAGGCTATGTGTTTTATACTCAATATTATGCGGACAAGGGAGTTGCTAAAATTTAGATGTGTGAGAGAAGTGCACATGTTTTATACTCAAATTACAGATTTCGTTTATTGCAATTTCTATATGCGCAATATGCAATTTTTGGCAGTGAGAAAATAACCATGGCACCAACTACTGCATATGTTCCTAACAAATCTAGGGAACCAAATTCATATATCTTATGCATCTGCTATGTTTTCAGGACACAATTGACAACATGGATGGGAATCGAATCCCAAACTATGAACTCATAACACAAGAAGGGCAAAACCCAAAAGATCGAAGATGAAGCACTAACCTCAACAGCCAAGGTTAGCACACCCATCATTTGAATCCAATCTGCTTGTATGTTTTAGATCCAAGGAAGTTGTGGTCATCAACACTTGTGCTTCATCTAGCAACAGGGCAGACCCTGGTTCCTCACTGTGAACAAGGAGAGGATCCAGTATACATTAGGTGAGATGAGAGTTGCATCATGTAGATTGTGTAATCACACACACACACACACACACACAAACAAAGAGCATGAGATCACACACACATGCAAATGCAATTTTCTAGGCTAAATTCTAGAAGTAATTCTGCAACCTCATGCCACTAACCCTTATATATTATGCATTTACTATATTCCAATTGCTAATAATTACAAATCACAGAAATGGGAATTGCAGATTTCACATAGTGCAAATTGTACTTGCTGGTAATGCAATTATACCAAATGCAGTTTTCATTGGTGTAGGGGACAAAGGTGGCTAGGCGTGGATATAATCTCTCAGTCTGATTCTTTATTTTGATTCAACTCTATCATATTGACATGTCCTCATTTATTACTAAATGCAAGCAAAGAATAATACAGGATTGAGACTGGAGTAGGAAGTATTACACTGAAACTATGGATTGACGTAACTTCAGGTAATATATAAATATCAATAATTAATTTCTGGTTCAGAACAAAACTATTTTCCATGGACATGTACAGAATATGGGTGAATCCACCTAAATTTCATTTCATAGTACTAAATCATGTACATCATCTACTTCTACTACAGCTACCATATACAAACAGATTCTGAGAACTAATATTGTTTTGCAAGCTCTCCAGTGAAGTCGCAAAGAAAGAAGAGGAAAGAAACTTGTAATGCTAGCAAAGATCCAGAAGCCACAACAAGCTAAGAGCGTGGTGATAAAAACATGCATCAATTCATGATGATCAACAGATACAAGCAAATAGTGACACTTTAATTAATTTATGTAATCATAAGCATGTATCAAGCTCAGTGTTTGTTGTGTACTGCCCTTTGTGCCTCAATGAGTGTACTAAGTGAAATAGTAGAATTAAGAACTAAATATTATTACTCATCATTACGACTAGATATTGCGCATGTTCGGCCCATAATTTCGAACATTAGAGTGTGCAATAAAGAGATGGAAGTATATGCAGCACACAGATTAAATATATGAGAGCCAAAGATAGCTGACAAGTACAGAACAGATGGAATAGGATAAATTCACAATTCAGTAGAATTCTAATGTAGTCTGTAGGTCACAAAATTTTCTAGCTCAAAAACCTAATGCGGACTGCTGAAGCAAACTCATAATCACGAAAAGCCACACAAAACACAAGGACCATTGGACCAATATGCATAGAGAGAGACAGCAGCTCACCAAACTCGTCAAAAAGATGAAGGACGTTGCGGTCCTTTGAGTGTAGTCATCTACTGGCGAATCTGGATGACGGTGGTCGTCCTGTGTCGTTGCCCTAGATATCACCTAATTAAAAAAGAAATTGTAACTTAATACTCAACTGTACTCAACAGATGCAAAGATGCAGAGCAAAACAAGTGTTTGAAAGGTGAACTATAAACCCACACGTAAAAGCAAATTGAAACTATTTGGCTTACCTTCAAAGATCCAAAACAGAATAGGTGCCCCATACATCAGGGCCTGCTGCTGGCAATTTCATTGTGAATTAGCAGTCTCTGAACAACGGTTCCATAGAGCAATAACAGGCTGATTTGCAGACAGGAAACCAGCCCTTACCATGCAAAAACATTCAGAAATTCAAAAATAGAGAAACTAGTACTGATACAACTCAAACTCATTCAAATAGTTCAATGAGACAGATCTTGACCATAAAGACAACACTAGAGCCAATTTTAAGGTAGAGCAATAATTTAATATACTCATCACTATAGTTGCAGTTATCTATATTTGCAATTTACATTATTAAAGTTTGCAATTATTATGACCTATATACAAAGTTCACTGTAAAATAATGAATTCTAAAAAGAACAATCAAATCATATAGAACATGGACTTCTGAACACTCTGCCTTTCTTGTCTTGGCACTTGTATTTGTGCCAAGACTGAATGAAAGTCATTGTAGTGCCATATTCGAATACTTAATCCTTTGAGACAGTTAGAAGCACACAAAAAGAATTTGCAGTTACTTGTAAACAGAAGTAGACAATTAGTTTTAGAAGCAATCTTAATCATGAGCTGACATATAAAAAACCAGCATACTAAGTCAGACTTACATAATGTTGCAACGTTGTGCTCCAAACAGCTATAAAAACTACAATTAGACCTCTTGCATTGACACTGACATCAGTAACAGTGCAGGCTGCCACTCCTATAAGAACAAGAGCTTTGTGTCTCGGGAACAGTGTACATGATCAAAGACAACCTCCAGAAGACATGATGCAGGTATCATGCATAGCTTTGCAATCTGAGCAAGGTAATAGAATGAATTTAGTTATTAATAGTTTGAAGCCATGTAGACTTGTAGTAGTAGCTACAGAAAAAATCAACCTCACTAAGTGACTTATTTACCAAGAACAACCTGGCCATAGAAACTTTCTTCAAACTCAACTTTTCAAACAATCCTATTTTTTAGATTATTTCAGGGCCTAACTTCATTACTGCAGATCTAGAGTCGAGAAGAAAAGAAATGAGAACACAGTGTCTTACGCCATCTAATCTTAGGAACCACAGCAGTATTTAAACTTGACCGAAAAGCATTGACACACTAGTTTTAAACAAAATACCAGAGCTCAAAGTATTTGAATTTAACAGAAACCATACCTTGAAGTCTTTTCTCCATTTCTCCCATATCCAACCAATATGGACAAAGGGACACCCTCACTAAGTGCATCATCAATGAACCTTTATTGATTTCATTCACAAAATCAGACACAAGACCATGCCAAGTTTAGAACAGAGTCAATGATATCTTTATGGCAAGTAAAGAAAATAGATTTACAAAATAAAACAAAGTTGAGGCTGTGTTAACACAGATGACAGCCACTTTGTTGTAGTCATGGTCTTGGGTATTTCTGTGAATTTGTGCAAGTCCTTGTATTTCTACAAACCATCAGTTTGCTGACACAACCTTGTAGTATCTAATGAACTGTTTTTATGAGATCACCTACTTTTTTGTATACTATATTTCCTTTCGTGCATAACAAAGTTGTAGTCCTCTTGACATTTTTACACAAATGCTTCATTACATAATGTTAATTATTGCAATTGTCTTTTCCCCGTGATGATTTCATAGAGATTTAGCAAATCACAAATAATCATAACTAGAAATCTTTTCTCCTACAAAAAGTTTAGAATTTCAGAACACCACATTTAGGATCGGTACTTCCAAAAGCATTTCCTAGAGGCAAGAAAATGGACAGAACAACACACAAACCTGCTCCTCTACCATAGAGGCCAATATTGATCCAATATCCCAACAAAGGGTATTTCTATGAAAAAAATAAGAAAAAAAGGTTAGGCTCAACGTTTTCATAGGAAAAGTTCACATTCAGTGACTCACAAACTTCAGAAATCGTCAACTTACCACAAGGGTTGTCGAACCTACATAGTTACATACACAATAAGGGCTAGCCTCCTCCAGTTTTTCAACCACCTACAGAAGTTCAATAAGTGTATGAGTTCCTGATTGCTTGCCAGAATGCAGGGAACCAATCATGTAGAACAGACAACAAATTCAAAACACAAAAGAACAAGCATAGCCACATCCCCATATCAAGCTAATAGGATCAAAGCTTTATTAGTAATTAAGTAGTAAGTAGTACGTAGTTCCCCATTTTGTAAGTGTGCAAATTACTAATAATAAAGGTGCAATAAAAATGATGGTGTCTACATAAAGGAACATAATAAAATCACAGTTCAATCATTACATGTTCCCACTTTCCAACATGCAGGTTGCATACACATATGAACATATACCACCACCATTTTAGGTTTCTATCAGAAATTAAATAATTCATACAAGTCAATAAATTTGGAGATACATAAGTTCTTATTAGAAACAACCTACATGAGGATGTATTATTCAACATCAATTCCAAACAATTTTCATTCAGTATTTATGTCCTTAAACAAAATGGAGTATGCATTCAGGTTGTATAGAAATGTAGTGTTTAAATGTGCAATGGTTGACTACAAGAAGCAATACAA
Organism: Themeda triandra; assembly: GCA_018135685.1. NCBI lineage: Eukaryota > Viridiplantae > Streptophyta > Magnoliopsida > Poales > Poaceae > Themeda > Themeda triandra. The sequence continues at coordinate 216,600 of JAENPR010000972.1, read as the reverse complement.
TTAGGAGGGCTTTCTCCAGTTCTAATCTATGAGAAAAATTATACTAATCTTGAAGCAGGATAGTTACTCTAGCTCCAAACAAATACACAAATACAGAGAGGTCAAGCAAAAATGCTCTGGCGGTGACACAGACACAATAAAAATAGAGACAAAAAGGACAATGATAGTGACCCTAGGAGCACTTACTACTTTCTACAATGTCAATGCTCCATCAGTAGTTAAGCTACAGCAGCCCAGAACCTGAACCAAAATGTTCTGGGCCTGAACCAGATGCTAACAAGGTACTAATTTTAGTAAGTAACAAACTAAAATTAAATTGCCGCACCATTGTGTTCCTATTTTGATAAAAAATGGATCAAGCATGCCCGAGTTCCCTAAAATCACCAACGCAGGGAGGAGGTCCTAACCCCCACCACAAACAGGCTAGAATAACACACATACACATCTGCAAGTTTTGAACTAGTACTTAGGACAGAAAGATTATTCGTTAGATTGTTCCTAGCTCATGAGAGTTTAACTTCACATTAAGAATGTCATGCACTTAACAACTACATAAACCATGGCCAAGACCTAACAATTTTACCATTTCCCTATCCACTAGCATGTGCAATGTACGTGCTAATTTAACAAGTACGACAACGACATCCTAGAGCACAAAGGTGTGGCTTACAAATCCGGACCTGTCGGTGGCGGAGCAGGTACAGGAGGTCGACACCTACCTCAACTACACATAAACCAAATCTACAGCCACAACCCTGCCATGATCAAATCCATAGCCACAATCTACAGCCACAACCCCTGCCATGACCAAATCCATAGCCACAGTCAGTGCCAGCTCCATAGATAAAGAGAGCAGAGATAAACATGCTACTGTTACCTAACACATGCAGCAATAGGTTACATATAAAAAGTTCAGGCATAACACAATTAGCTATTAGTCACTCTAATCTCCAATATCCAGATTGCTTTGCTTCCCAACAGTAACACATTCTAAGACAAAAATGAACAAGCACGCCATCAGAAATAGACAGGCCCAACTGTTTGCTTTCATTCCCAACAGGAACACAATCAGAGTAGAATCCAAAATCACCTGCTGCATATCTCACCACCCCAAATATCACCATCGCACTAGAATGAACATGCAAAAAATGACCAAAATTAGACGGAAGCAACAGCCCCTGCTCCAAAAAATCCAACGTCGATGTTCCCAACATTTCACTGAATCCCCAGCTAATCGAGCAAAGATTCCATAGCAAATCAAAGCACTCAAACTACTCTAGCAGAGCATCATCCCTCCGAGCAGTTCAACAACATCCCCAACCAATCCATCTCTGATACACCTACTACAGACAAATAAACAAGGATTAACCAGTGCCCTCGCACAGTCATACCACTGTCAGCCTGTAACATCCTAGATGTTAATGACAACTAAAACCCGTTTAAGAGTTTTGTTAAAACCTAATCATCGAGCATCTTGGCATAATTGCTTGTTTTAATATTGTTTTTAATGTGATGCTTTGTTTTACATATGAAATGATGCTTGTGATTGCTAATGACCGATTAGTTAGTGTAGAAATTAAATCGAGTTCCAATTTCGTTTCAAAACCTGGTTTTTCCTGGAACCCTACTTTTACCCCCTTTTCTCCAATTCAAAATCTACAAAGAATTTGGGGTTAGTTCAAAAAGGAAAATTGTGGGTCTCGATGAGAGCTACAATGTTGGTGAACAAAGTTTTTCAAGTTTCCAAAAAGAATTTCAAATTATTTTGAAAATACGGTTTTCCGACACGGTTGTCCCCTTTTGAATTTCAAATCATAATTCAAAAACTATGCATATTTTGGAAAAACTCTTTTTGGAGAAAATGTGTAGTTTGAAAAGTTGAGTATTCCATAGTTTTGGAGGTTTTCGAGTTCTTTAGAAAAATCAAAAGTAATTTCATATATTTCATTCTAGGGTTTTTGCCCCCTTTTCAAAATTTGATTCAAATTCAATTTTCCTTTCAGAATTTGAAAATGGTCCAGTTGAGAAAGTTGTAGGATTTGAAAAATCAGTGGGGGTTTGTTTTTGGAGTTTTTCTAGTTTCCATTTAAATTTTGGAGAAAATGGAGATATTTTCGGCTGAATTTAATTTGCTCTCAGTAGTGCCGCGTCACCTTCGTCCTCCTCCCCCTCTGTTCCTCGTCGCCGCGGTGGCTCGCCGCCCATGCCGCCTTGCCGGCCGTCGCCAGCGCGCGCTCGTCGCTGGAAGCCTCCACGCGCGCGTGTCGCTATGCCGTTTCTCCGCCCAGCCTCGCCTTATCCTTTCCTACGGCGTGGGTGCCAGTGGCAAACTCCATCTTCTCCTTTCTCCCTTCACTGCCATGCTCTGCTCCGCCATTACCGTCCCAAGCTTCGCCACCGCATGCCGTCGCCCTCGTGCCGCTCCTGCCCAAATTGACCGCACCCACGGCCCGCCTTTGAGCTCGCGAGCACACCCCCGGCCCAAGGACCCTCGCCATGGCCGAAACGCCCGCGTCATCATCTTTTCGTCGGCTGGGCCGCGAACTTTGCCGTGATCCGCCGCCGTCGTCCGTCGTCTTCGTGGCCTTTCGTTCAAATTAGTCTTCATGGATGTGCTCGCCGTCATACTTGGCTCACCTTGATGCCCTTGCTTCTTTGTTTGGTGCACAGGACGCCCGGGAACGCCGACCTTGCCAGCCGGTGCACGCCGCCACCATAGCCGCCACCGTCACCACCTTGCTTCGCCTCGCCTCTGCCTCAACCGAGGTGAGAATCGGCTTCGCCTTGAGCTCCTGGTCCGCGTACATGTCCTCGGTTTCGCCTCGCCCACATCGCGCGGCCGGCCGCCGCGCGCCGCGCCGCCATGTCCGCCGCCGCCGACGCAAGCATGCCGCGGTGCCTCGCCCCCGCAATAGTACCACCGAGAGAGTTCGCCATGTCTCATAGGTCGCGTAGAGCTCGAGCCGTGGCCGGAACCTCGCCGGCGGGGAGATCACGCCGGCCAGTCGCGATCCGGTGTGAAGTCTCTCGTGGACTTGAGTATATGAATTTGATAAATTCCGGGGACCTAGCCGCAAAGATCATGACTCATTTAAATAGTATCGAATAGTGGAAAGGACCTATTTGTAATTCTAGAAAGGTAAAGGACTTTTCTGCAAAATAGCCAGACCAACCCTTTAGCCGACCCGAGTTGGGCCGGCTGCTCGCGACTGGGCCGGTTTGCTCCTGCGCGTGGGCCGAAGCCGGACTGACTGGGCCGAAACCAGCCATGATTGGTTTTTTCCTTTTTCTGAAAGTTTATTCTTTTTCCTGAAATGGTGAATAGTGTTGCAATTTGTTTATTTCATATTTAATTATTGGTAGCTCCAAAAATTATGAAAATTTTTGTGTGTGCTCTCTGTCATAAGATTGATTTAAGAAAAATATAATATGCCTATTTTCAGTACCTTTGCTATGTTATTAAATTTGCCCTTTTTATTGAAAAATGCTCCTTCTCTTATTTTTATTTATTTATTTATTTATCCAAAAATCATGAAAATTATTTTGTAGCCTTCTCAGGCCATGAGGAGCTTAAGTTTAATTTTTAAGATTTATTTGATAACTTTTTATTTTATCTTTATTTTATACTTGGTTATTTAATAGATTTTCAATTGTTTATTTGGCAATTAATGACAGGGTTTTTCTTGAGTGACTTTGGATTGAGTGATGACCCTAGGTCATTAATCTTAATGACCTTCGGCATTTTAATTAATTGTTTGCGCTTATCATTAATCTTGTTTAGCTTCCGTCGAGCATCATGTTTATATCCCGTCATGTTGAAGCATTTTATTTATCACGTGTAGTCCCCGTGGTCGAGGAGAGCCCTGTCGATCTTGTTTCTGAGAAGTTGTTGTCGAGTCAACTCTAATTCCTGAGGAGGTCATTCCATCTTTGGTGATTAGTCGTAACTTCCAGATACGTCGTTGAAGAACGTCTACACCGACTTTCAAGGCAAGCCCGGATCCATCAACCCATTCCTTGACTTTACAAAGTTTTATCACTTGAGTTGTATTGCTTTGCATTAAGTAATAGGAGTTGAGTGATCACCTATTTGACGCATGAACTACCTTGATTATTCCAACATCATCCTTGAAACCATTTTGATTGAAAAATGCGTAACAATGCTTAACCTTGCTAATTTAGTTCGGATTTCGAAAACATTTTCCAAAGGCAGTGCTTACCCTGTCGGTAAGGTTAATATTACTCAAAGAATGTTATCTTTGATCAGTTATTGGGTTACATCGAATGACGTCTCGAAGTAATCCTTTGGTCTCGGATCGCTTATATCTTATAATGAAGTTGAGACCGGTCGGGTAACTTGCATCGGGAATGGAGTCTTGATGTAGTGTTTCCGACTTGTCGATTAAGGACCGGCCGTTGTTTGGCCAGCTGGACAAGACTTTGCAACTACTCACATATCTACGGAAAAGTTTTACCCTAGGACAATCTAAGGACTAGTACGGTGAGCCCGTGCACTGGGAGTGGCGAGATGGCGGGAGTAGCGGGTATCCTCGGGGGACAAGGTCTCGGGTTCGAGGAGGACCGTACTCTCGGGTGGCTTCCGGAAGCTGTGACTAGTTCTAGAATGTCCGACGGTATCGTTGATATAATTGTGGGTTAGAGTCCCACTTATATCGTGTGTTTAGGAATCCTCACCGAGTAAATCGATTCGAATCGTCGTGCTCCTCGGTTATGGAGACTTGATCCTCCGACCATACATCGTAGTAACTTATGGAACTTGAAGGATTTTGATGGAAGTATAAGAATGTGATCTTCATGAATTATCTTGATCTCGTCGTATTCAAGCTAGACTAGACTCACTTAGAACCTAATGACTAATCTGGAAAGTAAAACTGGAGGTTGAAACTAGTCTTTAGTGCTTTTCTGCAAAATGCTTTGATTCTTCGGAAAGCCTTACCTTGTCCTATTTGACCTTCATTCCTGAGTCTTCTCCCCTCTTTTTCGTCGGGTAAGTCTTGCGGAGTACTTTTGTACTCAGGGTTTGTTCTACCCTTGTTGCAGGTGTGTCCGTCAAGTGAGGACGTCGAGTGGTTTGTTTGGCTCCTGGGCAGAGCCCTACGTTTTGGTGAATTATAAAGTTAAGTAATGGTATTCCACTACTATGGTTGTAATCAACATATCATATTATTTGAAAAGTTTTATTTATAAATGGTTTGTAAACTTATGTTATCATAATACTTCCGCACTTTTACTCTGATATATTTTATTTATACAAAATTGTTGTAATACTGCAATGTCTCTTATAATGATTGATCCTGCTCGGAGAATCGTGGATGTTTCGGGTTCATCCCGACAGAGCTTGTTAAGTCGTGTGGAACACATGCATAGTAATCTAAGGTCTGTTAAGACGAGGATTAGTGCATGTGGGCCACATTACTTAGGAGGTTCTGCCACACAGCCCCTGAAGCAAACAAATCCACAACCAGATCTCACAAAAAACCCCTTAATCCTGCATGAATATGCCTTATATACAACCGCATCTGCAGAAGAATGAATGATTCAAACCCAACCGAACGAAATCAACAACACAAACCTCCAAATCCCCCAAATCCGCCCCTGCTCAAACCCCAAATCGCCAAAATCCGCCCTCTACTCCAACGAAATCGACAACTAGACAAGATGGGATGTGCTACACTACAATAAACCTACCATGAACCCTAAAATCAAACAAACCCAACCCCACAACTCTGCCCTAAAACACACGAATCCATCCACAAATCAAATCGAAACCTAAACCTACACAGAGACAGGATGCTCTACAAACCAGTACGATTCGGAGAATGGAGTTCGCCCGGAGCAACTGCCGCTGACGAAGGGGAGCGGATGAATCGCATCGAGCGCGCACCAGGATGAAGAAGGACGCCGACGACGGGAAGCAGCAGCACTCCGAGATGAACACGACGTAGATCAATAGGAGGGGGAGGCACTCCCACAGATAGAACGACCGGAGCCGCCCGCCGCCGCCGGGAGGGAGAACCTGGACGTCGCCGACGAGAAGATGCACCGGAGGAAGGCGAAATGAGCGAGAAGAAATGGGGGAAAGGAAGACGGCCGCTCGGCTGATCCGTCCTCAAAATTGGAACAGTGGCACAAAGTGGTGGGACCTGCCCGTCAGCTTCACGACAAAAGGGCACCAAGATGGGGGCACAGGGCACAGACGCCAGCCCTCCGGTCTTCATCCGACGGCCACAGAATCCGTGTGTTAGAAAGAAAAAAAACACACGTGTATCACCTAGTGTTTCTGTTTTATAATAAATCTACATGGTAAAATTTTCTGTAAATATGTCCATTTAAGAAGTTTTGACTTGGTCTAAATCTAGGATTATATTCGTTTTTGGACTGAGGAGACGGCGCCGTTTGATCTCCCCTGTCAGTAAGTCTTGTTCCGTTGGTTTGTGATGATTATTCAGTTTCAGAAAAGAAATAATGACGCGCCGAATCCACAACTCGTCGAAAGAGAAAAACTGCAACGCGTGCACGCAGAGCTCTTACCCTGGGGAGACCATCAGATCCGAACCATCCGGTGAGCATGTCTTCGTGGTCGTGGAGGACACAGCCGGGCCGGCGTGGCAACTTCCATGTGGTAGGCGTTTAGGTGCACCCATTCGGCGCCAAACGCCGAGTCTGTTATCATGGGCTTTGTTGGTCAGCTAATAACAGAGCAACCCCCAACGATCTGACTGACGAGAGTATCTGTAGCTCAACGGCCAACCACCTACTGTATTCACTCGGATCCTTCACTTCCCCTATAAAACGCCCCTCCCGCAACCCTCACTTGCACCACGCAAAACACACTTCTCCAAGCAACAAAGCCCACGCACGCGATTCAGCCAGCGTTCGAGCGCGACGTCGTACTCGATGGCTTCCCTGACCGTGTCCACGACGACGGCGGCGGCGGGCGGCAAGAGCAAGGCGGCGGAGCGGGAGGGCGCGGAGGTGATCACGGGCGCGGAGGCCTGCTACGCGCATTCCAAGGAGATGCTCAAGGCGCTGGGGTTCCCCGGCGGCGTGATGCCGCTGCGCGGGCTGGAGGAGTGCGGGTGGGTGCGCGAGACCGGCTACGTGTGGATGCGGCAGAAGGCGCCCTACGAGCACTACTTCCGCGGCACGGGCACCAGGGTCCGGTACGACGCCGAGGTCACGGCCTACGTGGAGGAAGGGCGGATGAAGCGCATGACGGGCGTGCGCAGCAAGCAGGTCATGCTCTGGGTGCCCATCGTCGAGATGAGCCTGGATGGGGAGAAAAAAGACAAGATCTACTTCAAGTCCAACGTCGGCATCGGCCGCTCGTTCCCCGCGTCGGCGTTCCCTGACGAGGACGAGGAAGCGAAGCCGAAGAAGGAAGAGGAGGAGAAGGAGGAGAAGAAGGAGAACGGCGGCGACAAGAAGCCAGCCGCCGACGATGCCGCCAGCAAGTGATCGATCGAGACGCGAGAGTTCTGTGCGCGACGCAACTCGCGCGTGACCACGCGTGAAGATGCATGTATCGTCTTTCTTCTTTGAGTTTGTATTCCTTGTATTTTCCTTTCTTTCAAAAACGTATTACTGTTTGTATCTATTGTTGCCTGTTTATTTACCGTGTGTTTCATACGCACGGTAAGAATAACCGAGCAAGTGTGATGTTTACTCACGAAAGGAAATTTAGGCCTCCATGGAGACCATGGGTGCCGGAGTTGAGAGTAGTTGAACAACCGACCAGCTGCGGACCAACGAATTTACATAATTTAGTTAACGTATATATACTCATGCATTGCAACGAAAGCCAATACATACGTATATGAATAGAGAATTTTTATGGTGCTTGGGAGAAACTAGTGGTTCCTCCCGTTAAACTGCTTTCCCCTGGTTCCTTCCCGTTAATCCTAATTAAGGGTAGTTTAGTCCTTTTGGAATTATCTGATCAAATAACGCTTCGCTTTGCCTCGGCTTCATCTTCGTTCGTCCACGGTGCGGTCCGCCTGTTCGCGCTCTGCACTTCTGTCGCCGCCGGCCAGGGGGGTCGCCGGCGGTGAGGTCTGGCGGCCGCCATGATGGAACTGACACAAAAGGAGCAACAAATTGGATTTGCACGCAAGCAAAGCGATAAAGATGCGAGATCTCTGAATGCAACTCCATTCCACTTCGATGCAGAAGAGCAGGAAAACAGGCATGCATCAATGACGCAGCCAGGAAGTTTTTTAGGCTAGGGCAAACTCTTGCACAGACTACATCCTAATCAAAAGCACCAAACATAACAACGATCGATCAACACTTCGAGGAGGACATGCTCCTCTCCTCCCTCCAATGCAGCGGCAGCCTCACAGCAGAGCTACCAAAGCAGTAGCAGTTGAGCTGCTCCTGCCTCCTCGAGTCAGCTCCTGCCGTCTTGGCCGGCCGGTGGGAGGCACGCGGGAACCGCAGAGGGCGGCCAGGGGCGAGCTGACAGCCAATGTTGAGCGGCCGGCAGCAGCAGGTGATCAGGCAAATGCGCGACGACAACACTCGGCAATCGACGCGAAGGCGGAGCCGCGGTGGCCGATGGGCACATGGGCGGCGGGTGGGACCTGGCGATCTACGCCACAACTCACGATTGGGTGATTTGGAATTTGGGAACGAATCTATCATTTGGGTACGGACCGAAGGACTGTGCCGATTTGGGGATGAAGAACGTAGATGTTGGACACACAGCTCTTTATTTATTTTTTTGATTCACAGAAGTAACTTCATCTTCAGATTTAGAGAACAAGCAGCTTTTTTTATTCTGAGAAGCAGCTCCTAAAACACCAAAATACCGTTATACCCTCTAAATTTAATTAGAATTCAGTTCCGGTCCCACATGAGTTTTGGTTCCGTGGTTCCTTCCATCTGGTTCTTCCTATTTTTAGACCATCGGATGAGATGAAATGGAGGGCTCACATTATTTCCAAGCGTGGTAAAATATCTCATATGAATATAGGACTCCCTCCCTTCTTTCGACAAAAAGGCATGGCCATCGATGATAGTGACGACAATGAGGACTTCAAATCAAGCCAAGGTACTGTCAGGAAGCGGGCCCGGAGCTTCAGTACTGTTGGGCGTCCGGCAAAGGGAGAAGAGCGTGGCTGAAGAGAAGCTGGAAGCGCGCGCGTTTGAACGGCGGAAGTGGGCCCGAGGCCGATCTATGTCATTACCGTCTTTGAGTCATTGCGTTGTATCGAGTGGGCAAGTATATAAGCCCGTGTGTCGGTTTAGGGAGGTATCGAAGAACAGAAACCTTGAACCCCAAGTTTTCTAAATTCCCCAATTGCTTTCTCTCTGCAACCCTCTGTTCTTCCAAATTCCGACCCAATTGCTAGCTAATTCTATCCCCAAATTCCCAATTCTCTCTAGTTATCGTTACAATCCGATCAGGAACGTAACAGGTACTAGCCTACAACATATACATGATTCGTTTCACTCTTTACAGTCCAATGTCGGGATCGGCTGACTTATAATTCTCTGGATGTACCGGAAAAGATTACACCGACTTATAATTTGTATAAATCCACTGATAGAGTAGTTTTATAGAAAAGCAACATAATTCTCTGGACCGGCCAGAGGTCTTCAAACTCATGGGTGTGTGTGCATCTATAGTAACAAGTGTGTGTATGTGAGCGATGTTGTGTTTTAGGGGAAAAAAGAGTAAACAATAATTAATAACCGAGTGTCCATATATAATACTTGAAAAATGGAAGTTGAGGCAATTTCATTTACCGATCTTTCGTGCATTGAAGCCTCAGTAGTCCGAATTATTTTAAAGATGACCATCACGCTATAGTGCAATAGTGGTTATCAATTATCAGTCTCCTTCTTCGGAGCTGTTGTCATCAATTGATTGAATCCCATTTCCAGGTATCAACTGTTATTTTACAAACCTATCAAGTCGATGAAGATTAATCAAGTAAGTCCGATGCTCTATACAAAGAAAGCCATTGGGCGTGAATGGCTTGCCGAACTTGAGTGGTTGAGCAATCAAGACAACGAACTAAATCTCTACAGTGTCATCTTATCATCGTTTTATTTCAATATATGTTGCCCATAATTTGATTCATTTCAGTATATTGCTCACGACTGATATAAAAATGAGAAGAGGTACCCATACCGACACATGACTTATTTATGATGCGCAACACGTCGTTTTGCCTCGTGTATCTTCCCCAACCTCCCACCTCCTGCCGCAGTCCTTCACTAACGTTTTAATTGCATTATTTTTCGCATGCAAAAGTATTTAGATTAAATTTAGAAAATTATTTTTATGAACTTTAAATATTTTCTCTAAAATATTTCTAGCCTGATTTACCTCCAATAAACTTTTAAGTTAGTCTAATTTAGCTCATTTATTAGTCAGATTTATCTATTGAATGTGACGTATAGATTATACGACAAAGGTGGAGTCTTGTTGGCCTGAGAAATCTGTTTCATGTAGCTTGGCAAGGAAATTTTGATACTTCTACGTGGCCCACATCAATAAAGGATTGCCAAAACAACCGCAAATGAAAAGAACGGACAGTTAAAATTGAGGGATGTAGCAAAAACTAGTTGTTAAGTTTGTTAGGGAGGAAATCGAACCGCTACAATAGAATTTTTTAGCAGAAACTGCTACAATAGTTGAGAGAGGTAAGTTGGATTTTTTTTTTTGTTCCCTAATTGAAAACCAGAAAATAACCACTTTTTAGCCCATCTTGGTCAGTCAGACAGAAGTCGCCGAATGCTAGGGCCTTGGGCCGTTAACTGGCCAGCCAGCAGCCCAGCACACAGGAAAAGGGATCTTTTTTTTTTTTGAGAATCTCAGGAAAAGGGCTCCATGCTTTAGCCTTGGCCCATTCTCGAGAAACCCTCTGCCTTGGAAAAAGAGCAAGAAAACCCTCGGCGAACCTGGTTCTCCGGTCGAGACGCTTCCACAGCCTTCCGCGGCCGCGGCGCGGTGCCGCTCGCCCCGACGTGGCGGCCCACTGTTCAGTCACCCATTCGGCCGCTGCGGTCGCGACCTCATAAAGCCCACCACGAGTCCGAGAGCCAACCACCTCGCCCGCCGCAACCCGCTTCCCTTCCCGCAGCCGTCGTCTCCCGAAGCATCCCCTTCCAAAACCCTCGCCGCAGCCGCAGCCGCCGTTGCTTCCGCGCGCTAGAGCCCCCCCGCCGGGACCGGTCCCCACCCATCTATGGCGGCGTCGCTGCTCCTCCGCGCCGTGCGCCGAAGGGAGCTCGCGTCCCCTCTCGGATCCGTAAGGCCCCCTCGTCTCTACCTTCATCAGTTCGTGATTCCCTTTCATTTTCGTTCGTATTCGGCTAGCAGTTCCGTCGTTTGTAGTATAGTGTTGATCCGGAGTAGGGATTGGTGGTAGGGACGAGTGGTTGTAACAGATTGGAGGGGATCTCACGTTCTCCTGGATTTGGCGCGGATGAGGATGGATTAGTGCTTGTAGATTCGAAGCAGCAGAGGGTATTGATGGATTAGTTCAGTTCTGGGTGGTTACTGGTTACTGCTGTGGTAGTCTGGTAGAACTTTAGTAGCCACGGGCTGCCGCGATTTGTGAGCAGCGGTTCTGGTGCTCATAGAAATGGCTTACTTGGACATGGTGTTATAGCTCAAATTGTGGGTTTTGCCTACCTATGCAGGGTGTTTCTTACCACTAGTAGTGGTGTTATACCAAATTATCAATACTGTTGTGGAGTGAACCATGAATAAATTGTCATTGTGCTATGGCCTGTCACGTTTTTGTTTTCAGTGGATGTATTCTGCTTTGTTTGAGTTATTTTAGGGCCTGTTGGTAATAGGTGGATAGGTGGTTGGATAGTGAGTTGAAGGTGTATATGAACTATTAGTACCAATCAGCAAGTACAAACGAGCTAATGGAACTAATAGTTAGCAGCTCCGTATCAAATTAGCAGGTCTGTTTGGATCCACTTGTACTAAATTTTAGCTGCTATTTTTTAGTGTTAATGGATTCCAACAGGCCCAGAAATAGCTAATTTTAGCTGCTAATACTTAGTCTTAGTCGGTCCACCCATGGAGCTGTAAGTAAGATGCCAGCTTTCTCTGGAGATGAGATGCCAGGAATCCAGAAAAGGCTGGTATCTTGACATTTGTCATGTATAATGCATCCACTATCAGGAGTATTATTATCTGGGAATCCAAATAGATCATATTATTTCTATGCAAAATTCAGATTCTCAAAATTGCTATCTACTATCTAGATTCTTATAATACCTCTAGGATTCAAATGGGGCCTAAGTCTCTGAATGTACTTGTTTTTCAGCTGGGCGCCAACTTACAGTCAACATGTGCTGCCAACATATGCTCAAAATGGGGAAATTTTGCAAGACCTTTTAGGTAATAATTTTCTCCTGCTAAAGTCAAAAATGTCTTTCTTTTTGGGATTGACTGAGTAGCTTTTAACATTTTTCTTAGTTTAGTAATGCTAATCTCCATGATAACTGCTTTCAGTGCAAAAGCTGCTGGAAATGAGGTTATTGGGATTGATTTGGGGACAACCAACTCATGTGTTTCTGTTATGGAGGGAAAGGTGAGCTTACTCCTAAGGATTTTTGCCCTTCATGATCTCTCCTATTTGTTTCTGGCTAAATTAAGTAATTATATCAAATGACTGCAGAACCCAAAAGTTATTGAGAATGCTGAAGGTGCGAGAACAACACCTTCTGTTGTCGCATTTACTCCGAAGGGTGAAAGACTTGTTGGAACTCCAGCCAAGCGCCAGGCAGTAACCAACCCCCAGAATACTTTCTTTGGAACAAAGAGGTTGATTGGGCGACGCTTTGATGATCCACAAACACAGAAAGAGATGAAGATGGTGCCATTCAAAATCGTGAAGGCTCCAAATGGTGATGCTTGGGTGGAAACAACAGATGGAAAGCAGTACTCACCAAGTCAGGTCGGTGCATTTGTGCTGACCAAGATGAAGGAGACAGCTGAATCTTACCTTGGCAAGTCTGTCTCAAAGGCAGTGATTACTGTTCCAGCTTATTTCAATGATGCTCAGCGTCAGGCCACAAAGGATGCTGGTCGCATTGCTGGCCTTGATGTTGAAAGGATCATCAATGAACCTACAGCAGCCGCTCTGTCTTATGGAATGAACAACAAGGAAGGCTTGATAGCGGTATTTGATCTTGGAGGAGGAACTTTTGATATCTCTATTCTGGAGATCTCAAATGGAGTTTTTGAGGTAAATGTCTTCATAACCTTCCAAGTCAACTGATTGTGGAAACATTTTTTTAATTGTACTGTTCTGATTTGATTCTATGTATTGCCACTCAGGTCAAAGCAACAAATGGTGATACTTTCTTGGGTGGTGAAGATTTTGACAACACACTACTGGAGTTCTTGGTGAGTGATTTCAAGAAAGCTGAGGGCATTGATCTGTCGAAGGATAGATTGGCCCTGCAAAGGCTTCGTGAAGCTGCTGAGAAGGCAAAGGTTGAGCTTTCATCGACTTCTCAGACAGAAATCAATCTGCCATTCATTACAGCTGATGCTTCAGGGGCAAAACATTTGAACATCACACTGACAAGGTCGAAATTTGAATCTCTTGTACACAATCTGATTGAGAGGACTAGAGAACCATGCAAGAGCTGCTTGAAGGATGCTGGAATATCTACTAAAGAGGTGGATGAAGTACTTCTTGTTGGTGGAATGACTAGGGTTCCAAAGGTGCAGGAGGTAGTCTCTGAAATCTTTGGAAAGAGTCCAAGCAAAGGAGTCAACCCAGATGAGGCCGTGGCCATGGGTGCTGCCATTCAGGGTGGCATTCTCCGTGGAGATGTTAAGGAGCTTCTTCTTCTTGATGTTACTCCCCTGTCACTAGGTATTGAGACGCTTGGTGGTATCTTTACCAGATTGATCAACAGAAACACTACAATCCCTACAAAGAAAAGTCAGGCGAGTCGTTATACCTCTATTCTTTCTGAGCATGCAGTTTCATATTGTGATTATTATCCCTAATCTGACTTACATGAGTGTATCTTTTCTTGACACTATCTCGCATCTGTTATTTTGGTAAGGTCACAGAGCTGCAATGCCATGCTCTATTTGGCCTCAGTCATTGTGTGTTGAGTTTCTCATACAGCTCCATGTGAAAACCTGCTTGCATTTTATTTATGTGAAGTGCTTTATGAGCTTTCATGCTATTCTCGACACTAATTGGCCATTCTGTTATTCATGTGATTGTTTCCTAGAAGGTCCAATGTATGCAGATGGTTTTTTCCCTTTTCCCTTTGATTCTGATCTGATTCTTTGATCTGATCTTGGGCTTAAATATATTTTGCAGGTGTTCTCAACAGCTGCTGATAATCAGACCCAAGTGGGTATCCGTGTGTTGCAAGGTGAGCGTGAAATGGCTACAGACAACAAACTTCTTGGTGAATTTGACCTTGTGGGCATTCCACCTGCCCCAAGAGGCTTGCCTCAGATTGAGGTTACATTCGACATCGACGCCAATGGCATTGTGACTGTCTCAGCCAAAGATAAGGCTACAGGGAAGGAGCAGAACATCACCATCAGATCCTCGGGTGGGCTGTCTGAGGCTGACATCCAGAAGATGGTGCAAGAAGCTGAGCTGCATGCCCAGAAGGATCAGGAACGGAAAGCCCTCATTGACCTCAGGAACAATGCCGACACCACTATCTACAGCATCGAGAAGAGTCTGGGAGAGTACAGGGACAAGATCCCAGCAGAGGTTGCATCTGAGATCGAGGCAGCCATCGCTGACCTCCGCCAGGAGATGGCCTCAGATGACATCGAGAAGATCAAGGCCAAGCTTGAGGCTGCCAACAAGGCTGTCTCGAAGATTGGACAGCACATGTCTGGTGGTGGCTCCGGCGATTCGCAGTCAGGATCTGGACCTCAGGGTGGCGGCGACCAGGCGCCGGAGGCAGAGTATGAGGAGGTTAAGAAGTGAGGCTGCGGTCGGTGAAGTGAATTGTAGCGGCGTGTTTAGAAGTAGCTACTCTTTTTTTGGGAACACAGATAGTCAGATGAGATGTAACCTGTGTTGTAATAATCTTTGGATTTGCCCCCTCTTGTTCTCTCCTGCAGTGATGGAGGTCACACGACATTGTCTTGTAGGTGCTTTGAGCATATGACGCCTTGTTCAGGCCTCGATGCACGCCCACAGCGAAAACCATTGGCGAGTTTTGCTAATGCATGAGTTATATCTGTCCCATTGTTTTGACTGTCGGTGAGGCTTAACTGTGGTAAACCTATTCTGGCTTTTAGCAACGTTTTGAGGGCACTCTGCTAGCTCATTTGATGTCATTCGCGAGGTGTTCCTTCTAAATGAGCAAAAGACGCACTATTGCTTGTAAGTTTGATAAAATTTGTTTTTGGCCGAAAAGCCAGGCTGGCTACGGCCCCCATTCACATGCAATGGAAATAGGTGTGTGTTGAACACGTTTTGCGTATCTCCGAGCAGTCAAACATGATCAAAATCTATCGCTTTCAGAAAAGAAAAAAAGCTCACAGAGAAGATTAAAGCCAAAAATAGTCATATACAGAGAAGATAAAGCCTAAGGGTCAGAGAGCATCTCAAACTACCGCTTGCCAGAATCATCTATGCTTTATGCAGTTGTAGTTGCCATGAACCTGACATATAAAATGTCGAGGCAAGAAGCTATTTTTATAAAAGAATGATGTGGAAAAGGCACGCATCCCGTTCTTTTTGTTCACCGGTCTTCCTAAATGGTCATATAGTTGGCGTGTAAAAATGTCATGAAATCCTTTTCATATCCATGGCAAGTGGCAGGGCCAAAGTTACGGCCATTTGGGATAAAACCTCGACCCAACAGACAGGAACAGAGCTAGGATATACCACAACAATGGTCGTCGCTATCTGCTCTCGTGCTATGTGTGCACACCTTTCTGGCTTTGACCTCAGAATCTCTCCATCCAGTGCTTGAGCATCATCCCCATGAAACCGATTTTTTTGGTTAGTTTTCAGGAAGCACAATGTACGGACTAAGAGCATCTCCAACAACTCCTTAAAATAGATTGCTATTCTTATAACTTTGGCAAAAATATAAAAATCTCTCTCCAACAACTCCTTAAAATAGGTTGCTATTTATTTCAACTTTGTATCCGAGGGTGTCGCGCGCGGATATATCCGCGCGCGGAGTGAGTTGCTATCCACGCATGTGAAGCACTCCCAGCCGCGAAATTCCTCTCTCTCGCATGAAAGACGATCAGCTGGAGATGGGTGGGCCTACTTTTTTATTTTACCAAGTTGGAATAGCAAAATTGTTGCAGAGAGATCTTTTTTTCACTTGCCAAATAAATTAGCAACTTGCTAAAACTTAAGATTTGACAAGTAAATTTTACCAAATTGTTGGAGATGCTCTAAGGCCACTTCACAGAACACTTTCTGCTAGAGAGTACTAGTAGAGATTAACGACCTGGTGCAGTTCAGGTTCAGGCCGGAATCTTGAGAAGAGATGGATAGGTGAGACGTGGCAAATATATTCCGTCGGGAAATTAACACCGTTGCAAATAGAGATGTGTGTAGGCAAATATGGTATTGCCTACTTTACTGCTTAAACAATATAAGTCGATTAAGCTGTCACCAAACTTGGCTCATTATAAATTCGATAAAATCGAAATAAATTCGAATATCCAAAACAAACTCTATATTCGATAAAGGTGTAATCTCATATGGGAATTGACAAGAGGTTGACTTAACGGGATGGCTAATTCACGCGCGCGCGCTGGACCGAGAACTGGCGCACGATCTCCGACCGTAGGTCTTTCCCTTCTAGGAAATAAACCAATCCCGCAATTTGCCTAATTTGGATAGCATCTCGCTGTTTGTTTGAACGGTGCATGCACAAAGTTTCCTTTTTTGATAAAAAAATACCGCAACTTTTCTTTTTTTAAAAAGTTTTTTTATTTATAACAAAGGAGAAGTAAAGTTGCAAATTCAAGCGTATAGATTCCATCCTCTAATTTATACGTCTAACTTAGAACACATAACTTATGTGAGCTAACACATAGCAAAGTTAAAAATCTAACTTAGAACGTATAAATTGCGTGGGCTAACATGTTACAAAGTTAAAAATCTAACTTAGTGTATAACTTACGTGATTTAACACATTGCAAAGTTAGAAATTTAACTTAGATATCTAACTTATCACGTCAAAACACATACCTTACAACATTGCAATGTTGGAATCTAACTTATACACATAACTTTTACATATAAGTTAGGTGCTAGAACATAGAAAAAACTTATACACGGAATGATAGCGGTATAAGAAAAAAAGTGAAAATAATTTTTTTTAAAACATATTCAAGTGAGATCTAGTTTTTCTTCGTCTCTTCACGTGAGAACAGACTGGTATAAACGGAATTGAAAAAGGATACATAGTTTAAAAATTATAGCAAGCTGAAATAAATAGATTCAATTTTTTAAGTGACGTCATCGGCTGGCGCATGAAAACGTGTGGCTCGGTGTGTGTCTGAGCGTTCGCTCGGAAGCGAACGAGCGCGCGAGTGCGGGAATGGAATTTCGTTGACCTAATTTGAATAGATGCATTTGTTCTAGAGCTCATCATGTGCTTCCCGACAGAGATACGTACTAGTACATGTTGAGAAGTCTTTCAGGGAACATTTACACGACATCCTCTTTGCACTGCAACAAGCAAGAATGCAGCCAGTGCCTGCAGGATTGATCCTACTTCAAAGTACTCCCGGGTCTTTTCCCTTTTCCATATGCTAATCAGTATGTTCATCATGAGCATGTCTCGTTAGTCAAGTGCAAAAGTCATAAAATATATTTTCATAGTATACCTGTATTGAATTAGAAATATTGATACAATTTTCAAAAAATTTGATCACAATTTAGAAAGTTTGACTGTGGAATTGTAATTTTTTTAAAGAACAGATACTATTTGCAGTAGAATGAGCATTAGGGAATATTTGCACCCCCAACTAGCTAGCATAGGGTCTAGTGAGAGCGAAATATACTACCTTTGTCGGTTTGTCCTGAAAAGGATACAGTTCTAATTATGTCCTTAGCCAAACTACCGTTCTAGGATTGCATTATTTGGCAAAGGGGTGTGCTGAAGTGGTTAGCTGGTTTGCATTCTGCGGCATGTCTATATATATGATATAAAATAATATTTTTGCGCACATCACAAGTTAACCGCAGTCACAATCAGTGTTAGGTGCGCATCAGAGATTGGCCTTGATATGTTTCCTACAGAATATGACATACACGATGTAACTTCTTCATCAAAGGACAGATGGTATATGATTATTGTTTCAAAATATATAGTACGACATACAAAACGTGCTCTAAGAATCTATAGTTATTAAGGTCAAAAGAAAATTGACACCGGCCGTCGTACCTTCGTCACATGGTATGGATCTTTTGAAAACATGTATAGAAGATACAATATGTATGTGCAACGGAAACTGAAGATACAAACATTTACTTTAGAAAGAGGGAGTCAGCGGTTAGAAGAAGATCATGTGGGGAATCGAAGCCATTTGTTCGTTTTGTCCACTGATTCTAGTTATTCCAGCTGCCTAGGTAAGTCATAAAATATAATTGGGTCATTTTGTCCATGTGATGAATTAACGAGAGCGAGTGCAAATTCAGGATCAGTTGCGATTATTTTTACTTCATGAGAGAAAAGGGGGTCAAGCCGGCCGGCCACGGTTACCCTAAACAAATTGGTCACCGTCCACGGTTGTTGGGTGATAATAAGCTATGACTTGACTCTGTGCTACGTCGGCAGCTCCATCCCTTGGAGGCTAATTGGATGCATGTTTATCCGATACAATACAAATAATGACCATATATACTGTGGTCTCGATCGTTAAAGCGCGCGCTTGGCTATCATCGGGAATATACTGCTTTTTGGCCGGGCACGGGCAGTGGTGTTCCCCAAATTTGTGATTGTGGTAGCAGTAGCAGCGCAAATCGACATGCATGATTCATGCACGAATCCATCAGCATCAGTCGCCTCAAAAAAGCAGCTTGGGTGTGTGTCATCTAGACCATCATCTCTCGATAATGCAATGGAGTTGAGTTGACAAGTACTGACGCGCGAGGAAAGCATGGCTGAATTCGAGTTTAAGAGAAGAGATACTTTACAAAATTATGTGATGCTTGGCGTAGCACGCTACTAGTCGCTAGAGATGAATGAATATGACCACGTCTGAGCTCTCTACGCGCACTTGTTTATCTTATCAGTAAGTGCAATGTAGCTAGGAGGGATACATGCTGAAATTGCTGATCCGGCCGTCGATGGACGCACCTTTGGAGCTGCATGGTACGGTGTCCCTACGTGTACGTGATAAGCTAAACAGAGAAAAAGCCAAAAAGGGGTCGGAAAGAGATAAGCCTTGTGGATCGATGGCGCCGTGATGACTGGACTGATAGATGATATCATGATACGCGATATCATGCACGGCCGGGACCTGTGGAGCACCGAGCACGAGCACGGCAACTCCGGCCCCGGCCGCCGGCGGCTGGGCCACGCGCCCATGCCCCTGCCCCGAGGTGGGGGTTGGTGATTTGGCCGGCCGTCGCGCGGGCACAAGTTGTTGTCTGGGCGGATTCGTTCCGGGCTACTGCCAATGCCAACACGTAGAGTACAGTACACGATGGCGCGCGTGGCGGGTCCACGAGGCCACCCGGCGCGCGGGCTTCCGCGCTCCGACATCCGAAGGCGACGCGCACCCGGGCGGATCGTGCACTACCTGCTGCCGAGCTCCGAGGACCCAGGGTCGCGGCACGGGTGTCGTCACCGCGCACGCACGCCCCCTGTTCTGCTCTGTTCCAGCCGAAATCACCAGCCAGCTGCCCAGTTGCCCTGTTTCTCCGCCGCGTCAGGCAAATGCGTGCGTGCGCCGGACGGATTGGAACGCCACGAATCACGATCACGAGTCCTTTTCTTCTGGTACCACTGTTTGGGATCGGAGGCATATTACTAGGATGTTTCACGTGGTGGAACTTCCGGAACGTTCATTCATGTGCACTACTTGAAGTAGAGTGCAAATTTTAATGCAAATCCTAACAGTTCGTGAAGCAATCCGTCACCACCTCCGAACAAGTGTGCGGCTGGAAACATGTTGGATTCAATTTCAAATAACAGAGTGCGAGCCGCTATTTGTTTGACTCTGATTTCGGCGCTCCCTTTTTTCCCGCCTTCTGGCATGTTTTTTTGAAGGAAAAAAAAAATACCGAGGCTCACAAGTCAGAACTAGATCAGGCTCGACGACGTGTGCTTAACTACGAGTCACGCGACTTGCTAAGGCTTACGTAGCTTGGTTCTTCATCCCCAACTCGCCAGCACTGCAAAAGGCAAACTTTTCAGCTGCTTATGGCTAGAGTGTTGTTGGAGTACGTGAGCCGTGAGCACGAGTCCACTGCTGCGCCGTCTCCAGCTGCCATGCACGCGCCATGCCGGCCGCAACATGTTTGGAAGGACGAGAAGTAGTGCACGGCTTTTGCCTTGTTCATCCACGGCAAGGCACGTACGGCGACGAGCTAAGGCCTAGACGCCTAGTCAGACGCTTGTCATGGGCAGTATCCCAGTATATACGACGACGACAAAAGTGGTTAGTCCAGAGGCCGTTGCAGCATCCTACTTCGGGTTGGCTTCCGACGCGCGGCCGCCGCCCTTTCGCGCCTTTAGCTGAGCTCTCTGCTCAATTGCTGATTTGATTCAGAAAAGGATCCAGATTCATCCCAGCTTTCGGGGGCTGCTGGCGTGTCATCGACCGACCCACAAGGAATACATCTGGAAGCAGCATGTAGTACTAGCAAGCATGGAAAAAGCTCTCCGTTTAATTTCTCTCCCAGCTTCGTGTGTCGTGGCCCGCTCGAGTTCAGCAAGCCATCGACGGGCTTCGTTCCCGATCTCGGTTCATTGAACGTGCCCGGGTTTTCACCGCGACCAAAATGTGTAGTTTGTGTTGGACCGATGTGGTGGGTTCATGCATCGTCCGTGATGGCAAAAAGGTCCTAAAGTCGAGGCTGATGGCTGTAACATATTGGCATGTGTTTCAGGGAAATTAGTCCACTTGGGAACGACGAGAGAAGGTGCCAGCAGCCTACCTACCCGGGCATTGGCTTTGCTGAGTCGGTCTTCGATATCGAAATCTGAAATCTCCAAAGATATTAGTCGAGGAGTACTGAACGGAAACAAACATTCTGATATCTATAGATATCTGCCTCTCTGTTAATTAGCAGCATGGCAAGGTGCCAGCTAGCCATCGATCAGTGAATCTTTGATCGAAATGTGTTACACATTTACGTAAAATTAGGCATGATTTAATTCAGAAAATGAACAAAAGATTTGTGGCATCGTATACGTGTTTGTGTGGCCTACTTGCAGCAGGAGACATGACGATTATCATAAGGCTAGTCTCAACGGGGATTTAATGGGCGTGTCATGCACATTAAATAGGGTGCCACATCAGTCAAAAGGGAATCTTTGCATGAAATGGAGAGGAGATAGAAGAAAAACGTTTCATCCCGGTGAAACGCGTGAGCGTTGTTTCCAACCACTCGGAAACTGTGTGAAACTCGTGAAACTCCCATTAAGACACATGAATTGTTTCATGGGCTAAAAATAGAGAATTGAAATCATAGAGAAGAGAGAAGGTGGGACCCATGCAACTAAGGCCTTGTTTAGTTTCCAAAATTTGCACCCAAATTCCACTATGCAAAAAGAAGATTCCCATCACATCAAAATGTCGGCACGACGGAGTATTAAATGTAGATGAAATTAAAAACTAATTGCACGTTTAGTTGTACTTTGCGAAACGAACGTTTTGAGCCTAATTAAGCAATGTTTGGACAATTTTTACCAAATACAAACGAAATGCTACAGTGCGCTACAGTACAAAAGTGCCAAGTTTGGCATTCCCAAATTGGGGAACTAAACAAGGCCTAAAAATAGCAAGTGAAACCGTGCAATGAAACGGTGCATTGAGAGAGATACTTGTTTCATTTACAATTTCATATTTTTGAAAACTGTGAGATGAAACGTCGCATTGAGACTAGCCTAATGAATATAACAAATTCCTCAAAGACGTAAATATAGACAAGGGCAGAGACTAGTGTAGTTCTATTCAGTATGATACATATATATGTTCATGCTGAATATGTATCTGTTAGTAACCACAACGATAACAATAACAGTTACTAGTAGTTGTAGCCATAACCATGACTGTTACAAGTTCAACCATCAACCACAGTAGTGTCGCCATTA
This sequence comes from Themeda triandra, assembly GCA_018135685.1. Lineage (NCBI taxonomy): Eukaryota > Viridiplantae > Streptophyta > Magnoliopsida > Poales > Poaceae > Themeda > Themeda triandra. The sequence goes on along the minus strand of JAENPR010000972.1, from coordinate 194,310 downwards.
ATAAGCCCAAAGTAAATAAACCAGCCACCCGGTACTTCTTTGTCGTGGTGATCCAGTCCAACTTGAGTCAAAGCGCCTCGCATCACACAGTGTCTATTTCATCTACTTCCTTCTTTTCAAGTTATAAATTCTTTTGTCATTTCTAGGTATATGATTTTTGTTACGCACTTGGATGTACACGGTGTCCAGATACATAGCAAAACAAATGTATTCAGAAAAATCAAAACATTATACAATTTGAGATGGAAGGAATAGTATTCAATTTGAATCTTATAACTTATTAGTTTTAATTGAACTTGATTTGGATGGAGATACACTTCATTAATCAGATTTGGTTGGAGATACAGTGCAATAATCAGAACCCGATTTTACCATACCACTGCATTTAAAGCTTTCAAAACTGGATCAATTGCAGCCTAACACTGCACCTAAAACTTTCAAAACTGAATCAGTTGCAGCCTAACACTGCACATAAATCTTTCAAAACAGATCAATTGCCGCCTATTGTAACGTTAAGACGCTACACTTGGCATGAGGATGTCATCCCGACGTTAGCGTCCTCACCTGACCGTGGAATGGGCCCGGTTCATACCGCTCCTCCATCCACCGTCCGTTCCTCCGCGCCCGCGGCTGGCGGCTCACAGGCGTCCACGGCACCGAGAGAACCCTCAGCCACAGAAGATCCTGGGATCGCCTATAAATTGCTCAGCACGACGTGTCCCCTTCCCCGCACCGCTCGCGCTCTGAACCCATTCCATTCCCGAGCCCGATCTCCTGCTCCTGTGCAACGCACGCACGACACGCTCCCATCCCAATGGCCCAGACTATGGCCGCCGCCTCCGAGCTGGTGACCCTGAAGCGCCCGTTCGGCGGCAACGACGGGTTCGGCGACGGCAGCAACGGCACCGTGGTCGCCGCCGACGAGAAGCCCAAGGTGCGGCGCCGGGCGGAGGCGGACCCTGCGGCGGCGCTGGCCTCGGCGCGGCACGAGTTCGGCGAGCACGGCGGCGTGAACATGTCCATCGAGGCGTCGGCGACGTTCACGGTGATGGAGCCCGACACGATGCGGCGGCTCTTCGCGGGCGAGCTGGGCCCCGACCGCGGCGACATGTACATCTACAGCCGGCACTTCAACCCCACCGTGCTGGCGCTGGGGCGGCAGATGGCGGCTCTGGAGGGCACCGAGGCCGCCTACTGCACGGCGTCCGGGATGTCCGCCATCTCCGCCGTGCTGATGCAGCTGGTGGGTGCGGGCGGCCACGTGGTGGCGTCGCGGTGCCTGTACGGCGGCACCCACGCGCTGCTGGCGCGGTTCCTGCCGCGCACCTCCGGGGTGCGCGCCACCTTCGTGGACGCCGACGACGAGGCCGCCGTGCGCGCCGCCGTGGTCCCGGGGCAGACCCGGGTGGTGTACGTGGAGACCATGTCCAACCCGACGCTGGCCGTCGCCGATATCCCCATGCTGGCGCGGGTGGCGCACGAGGCCGGCGCCAAGCTCGTGGTGGACAACACCTTCACCCCCGTCGTCGTCTCGCCCGCGCGCCTCGGCGCCGATGTCGTCGTCCACAGCGTCTCCAAGTTCATCAGCGGTGGCGCCGACATCATCGCCGGTAAGGACACACGTCCTCCTAGCCTCCTGCGACTCCGATCCTCCTTCCCCGCGTCGTACGTCATCGGCGTGTGCATGCGATGCGACGACAAAATTAGAAACGCCACCTCACTGACAGTCTGTGGTGGGAATTTACTCCTACGTAGCTTGAAGCGGTGCGAAATGGACGTTCTGCGACGCGCTGGCGCTGCATTAGTGGGATGCATGCACGGTTAATTTATTATAATTACAGCAGTTGCAAATTGCAGTTAGAAATTAGTAATAACTCTAACTTAGGTGTTGTTGATACGAGATTAGGAGTACAGTAGATACGTAAAAGTCGACCGTCGTATTTGTCCCGTATGGTTACGTGAGTGTGTTCCAGTGAAGCTGGGGCCTCAAAAGCTAGCCGTAGCCGTCCTGGGTCACGTGGAAAGGTGGAATCTCTGGCCGGGGTTGGTGGGATATTCTTCTACACCGGGAAAATGTCAAAAGAAATTACCGGTCTAGCAGATTATAGACCATAGTGCCGGGGTAATTGCAGAAATCGGCACTGATTACGACATGACACACGAGTCCATCACTGCATCGCTATCTCTAACCCCAGCAGCCGTGGCGGTGGAAGCACGTGCGCTTTTAGGTTGTTTTGTCAGGGTTGTGCTGGGCACAGATCACTAGGCTGATCTGCACAGTCGAATTCTGCTGTAGTATTTTTATATGTGAATCCTTTCTTATCCGCAAACAGCAGTGACCTGTGATACGTGTACAGTCTACATATTGTTACACTCAGAACATACTCCGTACTCCGTAGGCAGAATTCACCATCCAGTGACACAATCACCCACTTACCAGCCCACTCACAGCCAAGTTACCTTTTTCCTCCCCCTCCCCCGTGTCAAGTTGTCTTTGAGCACGCATGACAATAACGTTACACTCGACACCATGGCGCTCACCCCATGTGGCGACGGCGATGACGAAAGGAGTCGAGGCCCCAAAGCGACAAGGCACTGAGTTATCACCTCCTATAAGTAGTCAGCTAGCTAGAGTCTTCTGCTGCCGGAACGTGACGTGGTGACCCACCCCATCTTAGCTAGGCTAAGCTATAGCTGCCCCGCCGTCTGTGTGCCTGGCACGCTCCATGTGTGGCACGTCAGGTCCGGCCAAGGGCGGCGGGGCCTCCGCATGGCCGATCCATACATCCTCTGCCGGCCGATCGCAGACGCCTGGTGTTTGGCCGATCCATATTTCCCGTGTGGCCGTGTCTAATCATTTTGTCTGCCGCACCTTTTCCTTGCAACTTTTATTCATTGCATTGCACCCCGCCGCTCCTTCAATAATGCATTGGTGCGCGACCTGTAGCAGGAGTAGTGCACTGCGTGGCTTTTGTCCTGATTCCGGACCCTGCCACTTACTGACATACAAACGGCATGCCGCCAAGACCTGACCGTGCTCGCTTCTCGCCTGGCCACGCCTCCATCACGCCTTGCCGCGTGCCTGGGGTCCGAGCTGAGGTGCACGAGATCGACTGAGGCGGCCAAGCAGACGTCAGCGCAGGCGCAACGAACAACAAACCTGCCACGCAGCGAATTCAATTTGAATCTGATGCTAGTGTAGTAGCGTGTGTTCATTCATTCATCTGATCTGATCTCGATGTGCTAAATGGTGTACGTGTGCGCTCTTTATTCGCAGGCGCGATCTGCGGGCCGGCGAGCCTGGTGAACGCGATGATGGACCTGCAGGACGGGGCGCTGATGCTGCTGGGCCCGACGATGAACGCCAAGGTGGCCTTCGAGCTGTCGGAGCGCCTGCCGCACCTGCCGCTGCGGATCCAGGAGCACTCGCGCCGCGCGCTGGCGTTCGCGGAGCGGATGCAGCGGCAGGGCCTGCGCGTGCTGTACCCGGGCCTCCCCGACCACCCGCACCACGCGCGCCTGGCCGCCATGGGCAACCCCGGGTACGGCTTCGGCGGCATGCTGTGCCTCGACATGGGCACCGAGGAGCGCGCCAACCGCCTCATGCACCACCTCCAGAACACCACCCAGTTCGGCCTCATGGCCGTCAGCCTGGGATACTACGAGACGCTCATGTCGTGCTCCGGGAGCAGCACCAGCAGCGAGATGCCGCCCGAGGACCGCGCCAGGGCCGGGATCTCGCCGGGGCTCGTACGCATGTCTGTGGGGTACAATGGCACGCTGGAGCAGCGCTGGGCGCAGTTCGAGCGCGCGCTCGCGCTCATGCAGCCGCCCACGCCCCTGGCGGCGCACCACCTCAACCTCAAGGCCGGCGCTGCTGCAGCTGCCGACCGCGACGTCCCCGACGCCGCCAACAACCACCGCAAGCACTGACGCCTGCGCTTCCGACTTCCGAGTGTGCATCAATGCATAGTGATATGTGCTGTGGACTTGTGTCGTGTTCGTGTATATACTAGTGGCACCATTGAAGTAAGGTTAAGGTTAAACACCACCGTCTGAGCCCTCTGGTTCAGATGGATATGCCGGTGCAAGCGGCTTGGTCTCTGGGGAACTTGGGAGTGGACCTCAATAAATGGGAATATGGCGTTTTTAACGGTTTCTTCCTTAACCTCTGAATCTTATCAGAAGAAAGTTCACGGCTGTCCTGTTTCACACTTTCAGAATGATTGTTGCAGAAACATGCATACACGCAGACGAAGTTTCTTGAGATCTGCATACTGCAACGCTATTTAGATCAGTGAGCAGGGTTTGCTGAGAGAGGCAATCTGTACTCAGCAAAGAAACCGCTCCTCTACTTTCATCTGACACCATTGTCTGGTCATATTTGGGACTGAGATTCAGTTTCAAGATCATCCTGGGTTTGGCATTGAGACTAAGGTTCCTGCACATGATCAGGCAGTCTGGAAGACATTCTGGACCATCTTCTTCGGAGCTGCCATCGCCGCGGCCTCAAGCTCTGCGATCTCAGCAGAACTCAGCCTCCAGCCGAGCGCGCCCAAGTTCTCCTCGACATGCCTGACCGTTTTGACGCCTGGGATAGGAATTGTGCCTTTGCAGATGCACCAGTTGATGGCCACCTGCGTTGGTAGTATGGCGTCATCTTCAGATTACCAGGAACACTTCGATGATAGAGTGCCTTGTAGTTGTGGCAAGCGGCTACGAACATAGAATTGTTCAGCAAGCCGTTCTGCACTCGGTAAGCACTTACCTGAGACATGGTTTTCCCCTTCTTTTCGGCAATCCTTCTCTGGCAAGACAGCAAAGACTCCAGCCCAGGAAGAATTTGTCGGAACAGCACTGACCTGCAGGGCAGAGTACAGGTAAACAGACCCTGAGAAGGTGTACTCATCAACTATCAAAACAAGAGTTCAGGAAAAAAAAAGGCTCTCAGTCCCAATCTGATCACCTTGGTCCTTTTGGGAGATTAGAAGCATCATACTTCCCAGTGAGCATTCCTAGTCCGAGTGGACTATATGCGATGAGACGAATGCCCAATGAATCACACACAGTTTTCAGTTCCATCTGTTCGTCACCCATGCTCAGTAGTGAGAACTGAACCTGTATGACTAAGTGCTTTTAGAATTCAGATGATGCAATACCGAAGTGGGAGTTATATAAAAGCTAACAGTTTCCTGCAGGTACCTGAGCTGAGCTCAAGGGAACTCCTTTAGAAGCTAGATAGCTGTGGATCTTCAGAAGTTGCTTTGGCCCATAATTGCTGACACCAACAGCACTTACGAGACCCTAAGAAGCAAAACATGCAGTCAGAATGTGTGCCTAGCTAACCACGCAGAGTGGAGTCCAGTAATTTCAACAATGACATGGCATGATAAATTCATAATCTGAAGTGGATGCTTCAAAGTTCAGTGACCTTTTCATACATTTCAACAAGTCCATCCCAGAGGGTGCGCTCCTGCAAGGGTGCATAGTTAGCAGTAGACCAATGCAGCTGCCCTATTCCGAGCCGATCGAGTTGTAATCTTTCCAAAGAAGTCCTGAAAATAGGCACTCCATGAGTCACATAAGCACTCAACTAGGTTATGCTTAGTCTGCAAGTCCAGATATTTTGAAGAAAATCTGTACTGAACAGAGTGAAATGTAGTTGGTGTACATGAAACAAACAAATCGGGAGAATACTTGCAGGCGCTGACAAACTGCCCCGATGTAAGTCGCCAAGGATATGCAGCAAACTTAGTTGCAATGATCACATCATCTGGAGATTTAATCGTCCCTGGGATAGTACAAAGGAACAAAATTAAAGCAGTAGTGTAACTGAAAAAACTGACAGAAGGAACATTGCTTCTTGGATTCCTGAAACAATTTTGAGTCCTTGTGTTAATCTTACCTTCAAACTCACGGATGAATTTACCGAGTAGCCGTTCGCTTTGTCCATTCAGCCTTCCAGTTCCATAAGAGTCAGCAGTGTCAAATAAGTTTATGCCATTCCTTAGGGCCAGATTGAAGCAGTCCTGAAGTTCGTTGTCCATGCTTTCTTGATAGCCCCAAAGGAGCTGGTTTCCCCATGCCCATGTTCCAAAACCCATGGGGGAAACAGAAAGGGGACCAATTTTCACCTATATTTGTGAACGATAATGTTATCAGGAGATTCAGCTGAAGAAATAGGAATCGACATGTAACGATCCCGTTGCCGCCGGCGAAGCCGAGGCGTGAGAAGAACAGGGCGATCGCCGGTGATGAGGAAGAGAGCCTCAAGCACGCTAACGACTTTTACTTAATCAAAATCAACTTGTTCCTTACACACAGAGGGGTTCGCCTTTATGGCTGTCCCGGACGCTGGCGCGATGGCCCACTTGTCACTGACTCAAGTTCGATACATGGGAATGACAGAAATAACAAATACGCCTTATAAAACAGAATACGCCAAATGCACTTGGGCTTCATCGTCATGGGCCGATGTCATCTCCTGACTGGGCCGTGACAGTTCCCCCCCCTTGAATCCCTGCTTGACCCCAAGCAGGAGCCGCTGGGAATCGATGCTTCAGCACATGGTAGTCCTCCCAGGTTGATGATGACTCCGGCAACCCTGTCCAAGTAACCAACACTTGAGTGATAGCTTTGTTACCTTTCTTGACCAACCTGCGTTGCAATATCGTAGCTGGAATCGCCTTGGACGCTTGCAAGTCAGTCACCGATGGCAATTCAGAATAGACAGGAGTGTAGTCTGGTATGAACGGCTTCAATTGAGAGATGTGAAAAACAGGGTGGATCGCACTATGATCAGGCAAATCAAGCTTATAAGCCACCTTACCCATCCTCTCCAGTATAGTATATGGCCCAAAGAACTTGTAGGATAATTTGGGGTAAGGACGACTTGCAACTGATGATTGAGTATATGGTTGCAGTCGGAGCAATACCTGATCACCTACTGCATAGTCCTTCTCCGTCCTTGATCTGTCAGCTTTCAGCTTCATACGATTTTGAGCCTGAGCCAGCTTAACTTTGAGCATCTGCAGATGTTGTTCCCGATTAATAATCCATTCACTGACTGACAAAGGACTGCCATCGCTTGGAACAGTATTAACCCCCAGATTAGGTTCAGCACCATAGAGCGCCATACAAGGTGAACAGCCCAGTGAAGTGTGATAAGAGGAATTATACCATAACTGAGCTAATGGCAGCCAGTTCTTCCATTCCTTTGGAGATTCCTGCACCGAACACCTGAGATACATCTCAAGACACTGGTTAACGCGCTCTGTTTGGCCATCTGTCTGCGGGTGATAAGCAGTAGAAAGATTGAGCTTGGACTTGAAGGATGTCAACAAGTGTTGCCAGAAGTTGCTGACAAAGACTTTATCCCTATCACTCACAATACTGTTAGGTAAGCCATGCATCTTCACCACATTATCCATGAATACCTTAGCCACAGTTGCAGCCGAGTAAGGGTGTTTCAAAGGCAGAAAATGAGCAAACTTAGTTAGCCTGTCCACCACCACCAAAATTACTGAATAGCCCTCTGAAGATGGAAGGCCCTCGATGAAATCCATAGAGAGGTCTTGCCAAATACCCTGAGGAATAGGTAAAGGCTGTAAGAGACCAGCAGGATGCTCATGGGAATGCTTGGTATGCTGACAGATGGCACATTGTTTAACAAAGTTATCAATGTCCACTTTCATTCCTTTCCAGCAGAATAGCTTCCTCATCCTATAGTATGTAGCCCCCACTCCAGAATGGCCTCCTATAGCTGAGGAGTGAAAAGCAGCAATTAGCTTGGTTTGGAGAGCAGAATTATTGCCAATCCATATTACTGTTCCCTTCTTGATCAGTCCTTTATCCAATTTGTATCCTTGTGGATCAGGACTGTGTAGAGCCAATTTGGCCAAAAACTCCTGAGCCTGTTCATCAGTGGCATAGGAATTTATCACCTCCTGGATCCACTGAGGCTGCAGCTGAGAAACCACCTGTAAGGCAAGAAGATGAGGCATTCGAGACAGAGCATCAGCAGCATGGTTCTCTTTACCCTTCCTATAAATGACTTTGAAGTCCATCCCCATCAACCTGGTCATCACTTTCCTCTGCATCTCAGAATGTAAATGCAGCTCGGTTAAGTAGGACAAGGACTTGTGATCGATCAAGATGATGAACCGATCTCTCTCCAAGTATGCTCTCCATTTTTCAACAGCCATCGCGAGCTAAAAACTCCTTTTCATAGATTGACAACCGTTTATGTCTTTCACCCAAAGCTTTGCTTGAGATAAGCAAGAGGTCTACCCCGTTGCATGAGAACTGCCCCTATGCCTTCAGAGCAAGCATCAGTTTCAACCTGAAAGGGCAGACTAAAGTTGGGTAAAGCCAGCACAGGTGTAGTAGTCATGGCCACCTTTAGATTGGCAAAAGCCTCCTGTGCTTGGGCAGTCCACTGAAAAGTCTTCAACCTGAGTACATTAGTCAAGGGCTTTGCAATTATACCATAGTTCTTTACAAACTTTACGTAGTAGCCGGTGAGTCCCAGGGAAGCCCCTTAATTCTGTCATGTTTGTTGGTGTTGGCCAATTGAGCATGTCTTTAATCTTAGAGTCATCGGTGGCAACACCGGTGTGATATGATGTGTCCTAAATACTCCGAGACTCTTCTCGGCAAAAGTACACTTAGAAGCCTTGAGGAAAAACTTATTCTGTCTTAGTACAGCAAAGACTTCCTGGATGTGTTCAAGATGTTCATCCAAAGTGTGACTGTAAATCAGTATATCATCCAGGAACACCAACACAAATTTCCTGAGAAAGGGTTGCAACAACTGATTCATGATACACTGAAAGGTAGCAGGGGCATTAGTCAAGCCAAATGGCATCACCTTAAACTCATAGTGTCCCTGATGAGTTTTAAAAGCAGTTTTAAACTCATCACTTGGCAGCATTCTGATTTGGTGATAACCAGCTTTCATATCCAGTTTGGTAAAGAACTTAGCACCTGCCAGCTCATCTAATATTTCATCCACTATAGGCATGGGAAACTTGTTCTTGATTGTCATGGAATTCAATTTCCTATAATCAACACAAAACCTCCATTGGCCATCCTTTTTCTTCACCAAAAGCACTGGAGAGGCAAAAGGACTATGGCTGTGTGTAATCAACCCAGCTTCCAGTAACTGCTTTACTTGGGCTTCAATTTCATCTTTATGTTGGGGAGAGTAATGGTAGGGTCGAGCATTTACTGGGACTGCATCAGGATGTAAAGGGATGGCATGATCATACACTCTTTGTGGTGGCAAAGTCTGTGGATCCTGGAACAGATCAGCATATTGAGCCAATATAGTCTGAAGTGCCTCTGCTGGTTTTGCCTTTTTGACAGCCACAGAACTGGACTCAGAAAGAGGAGGATCCACAATAGCATAAGCCCAAATATCTTGCCCTTGGATAGACTTGTAAACTTGCTCTGCACTAATAGCATGAATCTGAACAGTATCCTCCTGCAACCCTTGCAATGTAATCTGTTTGCCCTGATAAGGGAAGGATATAGTCTTGGACTCCCAATCACAATTCATTGGATTCACAGTCCTCAGCCAGTCATACCCAAGTATAGCATCATAGGGTAATGTGTCCAACACTATCATATCAGTATAGAAAGTGTGGCCCTGAATATACCATTTCAGTTGTGGCACTTGCTCAGAAGTTTTCATGATAGACTCATTAGGCATCTGGACTCTGTGAGAAGGTATAGGTACTGTCTGCAGTTTATTCATATGCACAAACTGAGATCTGATAAAGCTATGGGAGCTCCCTGAATCCACTAAAATCAGCATAGCATGATTATTCACAGTAGCCTTTAGCCTAATAGCATTGGGTTGAGTAGTTCCAGCTATGGCATTCAAAGAGAGTTGACAAGTCTTCACTAAGTGCTTCGAAATGGCCATCGATTCAAGACATCATCATCCAATGATCTGTCCAAGTCATTCACAATCATAGCATTCACTTGAGGTTTATTGCGCATGGGACACTTGTCGGCATGTCCGGGCTCATATGGTGACCACAAGCATAACACAAATTGTTGGCTCTCCTATAATCTCGAGTTGTTTATCCTCCGAGAGATACCGGATGTGTTGGGCTTCACCTCGGGCTTGGCTGGAAGTTGCTTGGATTTGTCGAGATTTAATCTTAGCTCTATCTGCCGTTTTTACTCTGTATCTTAGCAATGATCACAGCTTGTTCAACAGTGTCAGGTCTTTGTGGCTCAACCACTGCTCTGATGTCCTCCCTTAGACCCCTGACAAACTGTGTGGCAAAAAATCTCTCATCATGATCTGTGCCATTCATACAAACATCATACTGAAGAGACTTGTACTTCTCAGCATACTCTTCCACAGTACCAGACATATGGAGGTCCAACAGAGAGTTCATAGCAGTAAGATAATCATCTGCATCAAAATGTTTCAGCACAGCCTTCTTGAAGTTCTCCCAGCTGATGGCTGGATGTTTCAGCTGATGCACCTGCCACCACTTAGCTGCATTGTCAATCATGTGCATAGTAGCTGCTTCCACCCACACTTCCTGAGGAAGCTTGAAGATTGTGAAATAGTTCATGCACTTGTGCAGCCACACCCTTGGTTGAGAGCCATCAAAACTAGGAAAAGGCCACTTGGGCAACATGTGATGTGGCATACAGTTATCCCTGTGACGATGATGATGATGTTGGTTCCTTCTCTTCTTGTGAGGATGCCTGGTATGATGGCCCGACCATCTGCAAACAGATTATCAAACTCGCGGCTTCTTCTTCACTTTGCACGGTGCTCGAGCTTGTACTTGCTGGAACTAGAAGGCAACAGTTTGTCAAATCCTTCATGTATCGGCTTGTTCACAGAGCCCCGAGTCCCCATATTCTGAGACAACAGTTTCTGCTCCCGAATACAGTCATCAACCTTAGCATTGGTTTTGAACAATTCAGTCTTCACATCAGTCTGAGCTTTACCCAAATCATTCAAACGATTAGTCATGAGAGTGAGTGTATCCAGAAGATCATCCCACTTAGTAAGCAGTTTCTCAGCATGAGTATCCATAGCTTGCAAAACAAAGCCGGTCTGTGGAGATGGAATCAGCGGCTTCTGCTTCCTAGGAGCCGTGATGACACCCCTGACAAAACACTCCAACGGTACCGCCTAGGCTCAGCCGCAGCCTCCCCTGTATCAGACGATAACCAATCACCGCCGCCTGGAACTGATGCGTGGTCGTGGAATTTTACCACAGAAACTTGTTCTGGAACCCTAACCACGGACAGTTCCCCGCCACAACGCCACCGCACTACAATCGACTACGACGCACGGAATTTTACACGGAAACAAGCGCTCCGCAACCCTTGTCGCAAATCGATAGAGGCCAAAACGAAAATCGTGAGCAGAAAGGGGAATTAGCTCACAGTGGGTACGCCTCCAACCCAATCAAGTCGATGCCGACCCTGTTGATGCGGGGAATCGGAGCCGACGGCGCCAGGCGAGGCCGACGCGCCGCCGGTAGATGTAGAGCGATGAAGATACGCGGATCCGCTCCGCCTTGGGACTCCGATTGATATGGTGGATTGGAACCGAAATCGAGTTTAAGCCGATTTGGATCGGAAGCGGCTAGAGCGGGGCTCGACAAATCACCGCAAAATCGCGAGAGCTCAAGCCGCCGACCAAATCCGCCGCTCACCGTGATAACTCGATTTGGTAGGGTGGGAAGGGTGGGGAAATCGGAGCCGGGCCGAGGATAGATGGAGCTAGATACCACTGTAACGATCCGTTGCCGCCGGCGAAGCGAGGCGTGAGAAGAACAGGGCGATCGCCGGTGATGAGGAAGAGAGCCTCAAGCACGCTAACGACTTTTACTTAATCAAAATCAACTTGTTCCTTACACACAGAGGGGTTCGCCTTTATGGCTGTCCCGGACGCTGGCGCGATGGCCCACTTGTCACTGACTCAAGTTCGATACATGGGAATGACAGAAATAACAAATACGCCTTATAAAACAGAATACGCCAAATGCACTTGGGCTTCATCGTCATGGGCCGATGTCATCTCCTGACTGGGCCGTGACACGACAACCTGTTGAATTATCAACTAACACTTTTCAGTTATGCAGATAATGTAGTATGTCGTAGCTTAGACTTCAAACAGAAATGTGAGATAAGATACATAGTTTCCTTTTGTGGCTTAACAGAGGTAGTTTGAGCTTTATAGAAGCGTGAAACTATAGGAGATCATTTTTGAAAGCTTCACTTGACTATAAGAAACCATATCTATACCCTAATACTTAATTGGTAAAATTTCAGTCTGCCAAATTTCAGTCTGCCATAATTATTTCTGTCCGCTCGTGCCTGGCTTCTATCCGCCCTGCCAAGCTGCGTTGCCCAAAACCTGCTTCCGTACGTACTCTGTATACGTATAGGACTAATGTCCTTATTACTGCTTGCTTCCGTGTAGGAACATGTTCCAGTTCTTGTCCAAATAGGACTGACCAAATTTATTTCTGCTTCTTAGGATCCATATATACAAATCCTATGGAAACACGTATATACAAGGTTAGCTTGCTCACTAATTGTGCATTGCATGTTGGACCGATGTGGTTTTTGTTGGTCATCCAACTGGAGCTACGCGTACAACTACACCATGGATGGTCTGTTGCGAGAACAAAAAGTTACTGCGTATTCTATTCACATAAATTCAGATCTAATGTATTATGAGGATATAGATCTATTATTAACTTTGATTACATTAGATGGACTACTATGATGGGTTGTTAATCAAAAGGTCAAATTGGATATTATTGGCTAATTGATATTTGTTTACTCCATTCAGAATGGAGCTTGTATTTGTTTGAATTTTAGAGCTATATTTCATTATCACTAAGTTTTACATTAATTCTATCGGTTGTCTGCAGTTGAAGTTTGAATTCCTGGATCCCATGCCATCAGTCTCTTGGAAAATTTATATGTATGAGCAGGCGCCAGCCGAACATTGACGCTGACCCTGCTCCCTGGCTTTTACGTCTCCATGCAGTTCTAGCAAAACAAAGACGCCCACCAGATTCTTACTGCAACACTCAAGAGTGTTTATAGAAAAAGCAAAATGTTTTATAATTTAAACGAAAGGAGTATTACGGATTTTGTGACCCGTAGCAACGCACGGGCAAATTTGCTAGTACAAATACAAAACTCAGAAAGTTTGGTTTGCTCAGGTCAATATCCTCTGCTTGATTTCATGATTTGCAAGGATATATTGTATGGTGCTGTCAACTAAATCATGTACGTTCAGTTACAGATCATGTATAAAAGTGAACTAGGTTGTGTCAGGTCTTACGAACACCCACCGTGACATTTTTAGAAATAGCAATATCAGGTCTAACCAGTACTGGGAATTTGCAATGGATCGATCCATGATGGACTAACCCAGAAATGCCATTGTTAGATGCCTTGGTCTTTCTGCTTCTATGTCATGGTACGTGGATAATTGGAGGATAATTTGGCCTTATGCTTTGCCAAGAGCTTGGGATAACTGGGCCTTATGCTTTGCCAAGAGCTTGAGAGATTGAGGGGGACTCGAATTGTTTCTTCATAATTCATTGCTTGATTCCAAATGACAGACCTACCTCTCTTTATATAGAGAGGGACTAACCCTAAACCTAACTTAGCGGCTAAGCTAATGACTCTTGGGCCTATTGGGCCGCTACTGACGACGCTTGGCCCTATTGGGCCGGTGGCAGCCTGCTGGCTGCCCATGACATTCTACTATATGCAGATTTTTGGGCAGCATGAGTTCTTAAAATCCAAGTCTAAATTTACCATGCACTTCTGTAGGGTTTTGGGAGAAAAAATGAAGTTTAAATTTGTTTTATGAATGCCGTCGGTTATGATTATACAAAAGGTAGTAGTTCTGAATCATATTGCTTTTGTCATGTTCGAGAAACCTAGAAATTCAAAGTTCTGGAGCAATTCTCCGAAGTGGTTAACAATCCGCAATGGTTCTCCATAGAAACAGTGCTCCTGATTTAGTGACCTGACAACCCTTGAATTTTACAAGAGTAGGGAGCTTATGATTTATGACTATAATGTATGTTGCTCCAATTAAACTCCATGGTTAGTGTTGAGAGCTGCGATGTTCCATTTCTCTGAACCATTTTTTGTTCGATGTGGTGTCTATTAGCACTTAGCAGTGCCTACCCTTAGCAACCCCAACCCACCCCCAATTCGAGTGGTAATTATTTCTTTTGGGTAACCCAATGGTTCTTGGGTAACAGATTTTTAACGGTTACCCATAATTTTCCTAATGTTTGCGTGGATCTGCTACTGGTTGAGCCGAACTTCACCCACTTTGGCTACATGCTGTTGACAAATGCTATGCTGACGGAGTATACTAGAGGAAAAGGAGCAGAGGTGTTATTGTTGGTTTCTGTATAATGGAAGGTAACTTTGCTTTGATACTCTGATTTTAATGCACGGCTATTTTAGTGCCTGATAATTTTGAATTTTTTTCATTCATGTTTTGTTCAAGCAGGATGACATACTTGATGGAGTTAATTTTATGAAAAATAGTGTAACTGAAACACAAACTGTTAGAAAATAATCGATATAATTGACTATTGTGTTCATTGTCTAATTTCTTGATTTGTCATGTGGACATATTATCAAAGAAAAGATACAGATGATAGTGTACATTGTCTTGAAAAATGTGAGGTCTGAGGGAACCTGCATATGTGGGTATATTGAAGTATAAGTTCAAAAATCACTTGAGGCAGTGTCCCTCGACAGATGCAGTTTTTTGTTGGTACCACATTATTGATATCCTATAGAAGTGATTTATACGGAGTTTTCTCTTCTAGCAAATCTCTCCATTCTGTCGAGGGGCATAGCAACGGCTATTGTTTAGTTTGGCTGCACACACAGGCCAGGAGGAACAATAGCAGCTCCCTGGTATGGCCTTGGGCCAGTGCGGTGGTGGCATGACCGCAGGAAATGGTAGATGCAGCAGTTAGCTTGTTCTATAGCAACGGTGGATAGCAGAATTTCAGCAATGGTGGGGAGGGAGGGATGTTTCTACTATATACTTTTTATGTGCTTTGCTAGACTTGTTATAGAAGAATTGGTTTCATGTTCACAAGAAGAAGAAGAATTGGTTTCAGTTAATGTAAAATAGGAAGGCCTTGTCTCATATAAGCTGAATTCCAATAGCTGGTGGTGTATTTGTCAGAAAAAAAAGCTGGTGGTGTGTAGTGAATGGCTTTCTCATGATCTAATAACTGATGAAAGAGCAAACAGGCCATGATATTGGTAACACTGGTGAAGTTTTGCCATCTCGATCATCTAGGTAGGTTCTGTCCAACCGCAATCACCCAACCTGGAACATTTAGGTTTCCGTGGAGGACTTGGGTAAAGAAGAACGACAGCATCAGTAAAGAGTGTAAGGCGGCACCTAGCAGTACTTCTAGCCACAATCTACTGCAGGTTTGATTTAAAATAATCCACCCGCGGGATCCATCCATGGCTAGACGCTAAAAGGTACTAGTACTACTGTTGCTAATATAATCAATCTCCCTTGGTAGTGGCGCCACAGGTCGTCGGATCCTCGTTGTGGTTTGTGCTTAGGGAGGCAGGAAATCAAGGTTCAGTACAAGCCGCGCACATTCAGACAGAACATCAAGTTTGCGCGGGTGTCCTCATTCGCTTGCCTGGTTCGTAATGGCACAAGCGCACATTCACCTCACGTCATGTCAGACTCAGACAAGCGTTGAGCGATGCACAGTCCTAGGAGTAAATAAAAGGCTTTGAATCGCGCACTGCTGCATAAAAAACTGCAAAGCTAGACGCTGCACTGCACTACAGGTACTACCAGTAGTAACGCGTATTGAATTCTTGGTTGTCAGCGCTACAGTCTCAGTAACACCCACCAGGCTCCGGCACGCTAGTAATGGCGCCATGGCGGGTATCTACGCGAGTACCACATGCAATCAGGGTTACTGCGCGCCTGCGTGAATTGTACAGTACTGAAAGTCTGAAAGAGAGAGAGAGCTGTTGGACCTTTTCCCATGGCCAGAAGAGCGGCCCGAGCCGCAGGGCCGCCGCGGCAGGAGGAGCGGACGCCCGTCGGAGGCCGCACGGCTTGGTGGCGAAGGGCATCGCCGGAGTCGCCGCCCCTGCGGCGGGAAGCAGAGCCATTGGTGGTGGTGGAGGGTCGCGGCGGCACTGGTTCGTCCGCTCTCGTCCGTTCGTCCGCCGATAAAATTCCGACCGGTTCCTCTTTTGCAGTTTCGCTCGTTCTCCGGGCCGTGGCCCAGTAGGAGACCGAGCCTGGGCCTAGTCGTCGCGCCCAGGCCCAACCACGAGACCCTGCGAGGGCGACGTGCTACGGCGATGCAGCGACTTCGGTTTCATGCGCGCACACGTGGGCGCGGTGCGACCGGATAGCGAGGAATCTCCTACTGCTATGCTTGTAGCCTTGCACAGCGCTCCGGCTGACTGCTCTGGTTGCCTGGTTGGTGAAGGTGGTAACTCCGGCTTTTACGCACAGGCAAAACCAAGAACGCATTGATGATCGATCGGGCCGATCGATGGCGACGCAGAGGCCAGCAGGCGGCAGCTTGCGCTGTGCCGTGCTTGTGCTGGTGATGCATGCAGCGGCCCCGTGAGCTGTGGTGAGAATTAATGACAAATGACAATGCCCGTCCATGCATTGCTTCGGATCTCGAGGCCGCGAAAAAGTCTCAGGCAGGATTGCCTTGGTGTGCGAGACCTACGAGTACCTCGCGTCGCCTTCCGCTCGGTCTGCGGTGGCATGCAGTGGCACGGCCGCCGCGCGCATGCGAACACGCGCCCCGGGCGCGGGAGTGGCCGGCACGGCTCTCGAGCGCGCGCCGGCGCCGGGGCAGGCCTCGGACCGAATCATTGCGCAATCGATTACCGACCGAATCATTTCGCAATCGATTACCTGAGCCCCCTGCCCGCGCGCGTGGGCGGGGAGCCGGCCAGCGCACGGTACTGACACCGCTTTCCCGTCTACAGTGTGGCCTTCTTCTGGACTGGAATCGCAGGCCGCAGAGCCTTATGAACGGCCGAATCATCCCCGCGCTCCAGCTCCACCGCGTCGGGCGCTCTCGCATTTCTTGGAGTTCTTTCTTGTCCGTGTTTCTCTTTTTTCAGGCTTTTGGTTTCAGTTTCAGCCTCTGTCTTTTCGATGGTAGTTTTTCTTTGTTTCAGCTGGCGCATAACAATGTCTCATGCACTGCACGTTTCATCTTGTGAGTACTCCATTCAGTTTTTTATATATCATTGTGAATATTGTTAGACATCCTATAAACCCGTAAAGCACACATTTGATTACTGTCTTTACAATATATACTTATATAACTCATGAATAGAGAATATTTTCTCTTATCTTTGTCTCTGCCTAACAATAACGAAGCATTTCTTCTAGCCTATTTTTTATTTTCAGTAATACTCAGTCTCAATGAAAGTTTCATGCATATTAAAGAAGTTGACGTGGCATAATGTAAATAAAAAGAGAGATGATTAAAATAATTTAATGAGATGAAACATGTTCATACTGTTTCAATAGCAAAGAGTCTTGGAAACCGAGCTATGAAACTCCAACCGAGACTGGCCTTAATGATCCTCCATTCGTGTGCATTTTCTGCACTCGTCCGTTTTCGCTTTCCTTCCGATCTTCTTCGTTTTCCCTTTTTACTGTCCGACTCCTTTTTTTTTTGTTTTTTCATCATCAAAGCGTTTATTCGAGTCCAAGCCCCTATCCAAACCCTATAGCTATTAGCCCCACTGTCGCCATCCCTCTCTCCCCACCTCCCTGGGTCTGAGCTCCCCTCCTCTCCTTTCAAGCACGTGGGTTCGTGCGAGGGTGCTGTGATCCCACTAGGGTAGGGCCCCTCTGAGGATGCCCCCACCACGGCCGACCCCAATCCCCGTTGCCGCTAGCTACCATGGCGTCGCCTATCGCCCCTTCGTCGCCCTCCACTCATGTGACTGCGAACACCATCCATGGTGCTCCTCGCCGCCAACCTGGCCCCGAGCTCCACCTCTCTGCCGTCGAACATGTAAAGATAAGCAAAACAACCATCGATGACTCTAGTATATTTACTGAGGAATCAAGAAGCGCGCTAGCTTACCCCTAGCCCTCATTGGAGCCACTCACAAGAGTCAAGCTCTAGGTCGGTAACTCCGTGGAATGCCCCGAGCCTTCCCCACGTGTAAGTGGGTCTTCGGTGTGCCTTCAACAAGCCTCTCTGTCTCTCAGACTGCTCCCCACCGTCTTCACTATCAAGCTTCTGGGCAAACCACAGTGGGCCTTATTCCCTTCAATGTACACGGTGGTGGCCACACCACAAGCACAACTTGTGTGGTCTTGCAAGACTACAAGCCTCACCGAGTATAAGCACGGTGCACGTAAGCATCTTTGGATGAGAGGTATGCAAACCTCACTAGCAACTGGACCTAAGCCTAGAGCAAATGCATAAGCAATGTCACTAAGCACTATTAAAGTGGAGGGCTCTAAAATGGTGTATCAATACCCTTGGTGTGCTTTTGCACTTCTCCACGCTTGTTTAGGCCAGTTGGAGGGGTGTATTTATGGCCTCAAAGGAGAGGAGCTAGTACCTGGGGGCAAAACCAACAATCTGGCTACGATTGATCGTTGCTTGCGTCAATACTAGATGTGTTTAGTCTTTTGAAATGGTAACCTAGCTCGTCGAGTTTGGTCATACTACACCAGATGTGTTTGGTCGCGTATGTGGCATGGTGATCGGACACTGCCACTATTGCCTTCGGTCAACCTACTACCTTCATTCGGTCAGGGTTGAGTCGTTGCTCCATTGTGAACCGAGACACTGTCATGTCCGGTCCTTTCTTCGCTGAGTGTCTGGCCGCTCGGCTGGTGCTTTATTGCTGCAAGGGTTCACCACCAGACTCGTTCGGTCCCCTTCTTCTCTTGTTTCTTTGCGATTTTGTGCTAGGCCTGGTTCCATCTTCGTGCCTTACTTTGCTTGGTTTCTCGAGTCTTCCCTTTTACTTTTATGGTCTTATTTGAGATGTTGATCTCGTCTCCTTAGTCCAAGTCACATTTTGCATCCAGTTGGACTACAAAACAAGCACCCGTAAACAAATTAGTTCAATTTGGTCTTGTTAATCATCAAACACACCAAAATCTAAACTAAATGGGCCTATGGTTGATTTTCCTTATAATGTATCTATATCACATTATTACAGTGTAAATTTTAGCACAAAACAATTACAACATAAGTTCAACATTTTTTTATTAAATTGGATGTAGTCTTAGAATATAACAAATCATATGTACGGCGTCCGATGTAGATGATTGATAGCAAATAAGATCTAACTATGGAAGGTTTTAAGAAAGGATGATTAACTAATAAAACATTCTTCTTTCTCTTCATTTGACATACTCAAGATTCGACTAAAGTTTTGAAGATAGGGAATGTCCATGTCTCCACACTAGACATAAATTTTATAAGATCTGGTTGAAACAAGAAAGTTTTTTGCTATAACTATTATCAGTTCAGTTAAAACCGTGAACTTGTTTGGAGGTTTATTGATTAAAAAAATCCTTCTATTGAATACATAAATATCTTCCATATCAAAATTTCCACCTCAAGAAAAACTTTTCTTATGTTTTGAGACCATATGTCATAAGATGCTTTTTAGCATCAAAAGAGCCATCCAACATGGATTTAGTATGTACATACACTTCCATATGCTCTATAATATACTCATTTGATATTTTTTTAGAAAATGGATAAATGGTTTATCAACTACTATATAATTTTTTTGAATCGCCAGTGAACCCAACACATGAGAAAGAATGAGGGGAAACAATATAGTCATGGAATCCACTATCTCTTGGCCCATGGGTTATTTATATGAGAATTTGGAGGAGACATTCTTGCCTCTCACCCCTTTAGGTTACAAATTACATGGAGATCCATGCTCCTTATCGATTGGGTCTGGGGTTTTTTACAAGGAAAGGGGTAGGCCCAATTGCCTCAGCCCCAACAATTCTCTTTAGCACATAGATATTATGCCTTAGTGTATCAATATTCAAGATCAAACTATGAATTAAAATATATGATTAGATCATGTGTTTGAATCTGGTGGGCACAATAAATTTTAGGGACACTAAAAATGCCTCATTTTTATGATATGTGGCATAGTTACTGTTTTAAAAAAGACTTATGAAAATCAATTTTGTCCCTCCCTAAACCCGTTTACATTTAGCGTCGTTCATAGTTATGTTTTCGGTATCCGCTTACAAGAGAATCTAATGTGGGATCTTGACACATCATGTTTGGACTGCAGCACATAGTGACTCAAGAGTAATCCATTTGAGTTGCATGCACGTCGACCAATTCAAACAAAAAGATTAACAGAAGGTGCCCCCACGTGGAGACTTTCCAGTCGTTAGAAATGGACTAGGAGCGAGCAACAATTATATATTATCCCATATTGTTAATTATTATTAGTATTTGAACTTAAAGACCTCAATCTAGTTCTAAGTAGCGAGCAGCGATAAGTTTAACTCAAAATTTTAAACCGATAGAAAGCATGCAATTGGCTTTTTATTTCAACAGAACCTAACCTAAAACCTAGCCTATATCATTTTGTTTGGATTGAGGCAGGAAAAGATCCTGCCCTGTGTAATTAGCACTGCAGTCCAGTTCATTTTGCCAGACCAACTCATTTCAGAGAGAAGCACCTCACCATCCCGTCCAGAACGGCCCTGACTCCCCAAACCAAACAGGACGTTAGTTTTTTCTTTTACTACAGATCCGAAATTCCTCCAAAATTATGAGGAATGGATGACGTTGACCTTGACATGTTCCTCCAAAAATGTTATTGATGTAGTTACTATATGCCGTGAAATGCGGACCTATCCTAAAGAAAATGTGACCAGCATGCTGAAAGATGAATACATGCATGGAACGATGACACGCAGTTGTGATCAGTACGTAGCCGTGCATTATTGAAAATAAAAATAAGAAATAGATTCTGGAGGATTTGTCTGCAGGGCGTAGCTAAAACTAAAAGCCTATATAAAACCCCTACGTACTTTATCACCTATCTACAAAGATCAAGTTGCAGCAAAAAATACGTAGAATGGAACTGTGTTAGCACAGTCGCCCATCAGACAATAATAGCAACAAGCAGTGTTCATGCAACAACACAAGTATATACGATTTGCCTTTTTCTCAAACAAAGGAAGTACAAGGCACATCAAATAATTTTGCCTTGCTTGGTAGCTATTATAGAGCAAAATATAAGAAAGAAATATGAACTCATATCTGGTTACTTCTTATGGGTACGAAGATTCATACCCTCTTCGTCCCTTCAAAAATGTTGGAGGCAAAAGACTAATTGAACTATTCAATCTCCATACAGAAGTACATCAATCGGGATTCACACTGCTCTCTGTATATATGAATGAATAGGCAACACCTCGATTATATATCAGAAACGCCTGATGAGAAAGAACAAACTCACACGATTTTACGCATATATATACTGGATCTTGTCCGGAAGCTCTCCAGAACTTTGAAGCAGGTCTGGCACCACAAAAATTGTCATCAAAACTAGAAAAGATAACCTAGAAATCAGTAATAGATACTCCGTATCTTAGTCAGATCGATACATACAGATATAAGTTTGCATCAGCTTTGTGT
The DNA here is from genome assembly GCA_018135685.1 of Themeda triandra. Lineage (NCBI taxonomy): Eukaryota > Viridiplantae > Streptophyta > Magnoliopsida > Poales > Poaceae > Themeda > Themeda triandra. The sequence goes on along the minus strand of JAENPR010000972.1, from coordinate 172,591 downwards.
ATACCATGTTCTAGAAAACGTATGAGCACCGTAGCAATCGATGCAAGCATAGAGAGACGGGGAGCAAGACAAATGAATATACGAAGAAGCAAATAGAGAGGGAGAGAGCAAGAGAAACCGGAGAGAGGAGAGAGAAAACGAAGATTCTCCCAATCAAAAGGTAATGATGAAAACTTTTATCACCTGCCAGATACACGAAAGAGGAGTCAAAGCATGCAGAGGCCATCATTACACCAATCTTGCTGCTCCTCGATTCGCAACAAACAAGCAAACAAAAAGGCACAGTGGAGTAATAAGATCCAGGAGTGTGGAAGTACAGTGCTCCACACCAGACTAAGAACAACCAGGAATATTTCACGAACACTGTATTTCAAAATCAAAGAACCAGAACATATTTATATTGTACTAGATCCTAAATCTCACAATATCATTTTGAAGCTATTGCTAAGGGGAATGAAGCCTGGTCCGAGATCTCACATATCCAAAGAATATATAAAACTACATGTATGCATGGATCATCCTCGAATCACAAGCGAGACCTTGAACCAGACAACATTCCACTCAAGCAAATAGCTTCATATCTTTCTCCTATCTTCTCAGGTCCCTCTGCAGACCCTCTCATCTTCTCATCTCTATTTTCTTTGCAAGAAGCTATGTGGGAGCATGGGTATGTATAGGAGAGACACAAGCACACAGGCGGCGTGGTCCAGGGACATGGTCATGATATGTGAAATGATTACTCTGCTAAATTTTGGAGTCACCAAACAATAAAAAAAGATGAATGCTCGCACCATCGTTGGGTTTATCAAACCAGTACTACATCGAGTCAATGACAGAAGGGCCAACAGAGACTGGGGCCTGCATGTCAATGACACTGGACACGTATAGCTAGGCATTGAAACGGCCACAGGCAGAACCACATGGAAAAAAACAGACGGCATTAAACAACCATAAAGGCCGGAATGAATGGTGACAAAGAACACGGCGGCAGAGAGCTGGACCTACAGCTGTGGCCGCTGTTGGAGACGCGGGGAGCCATGGGAGCCGTCCATCTCGATCATGACGGGCGCGAGGGGTCGCAGGAGGTGAAACCCTAGCTGTGACGAGGCGGCAGCCGGTAGGGGAGTGGTTGAGTGAAATGCGCGGCCCAAGATTTGGAATTTGGTGTGCCTGTTCTTGTGTTGGCGTATGCCCTAGTGTCCTCCTGCAGTCCCTGCATTATTCAACCTTCATTGCTAGCAGCACCCGACAATGGTGGGTAAAAAATCTCTCCACATAGAGATCCAAAGATGCACCCGCTAAACTTTAGCTAGCTAAATTTATCCAAACAGTTCAGCTAAAAGACCGGCTAAAATTTAGCTAGGTCTACCTATTTTAACCTAGTTAAAATCAACTAAAATTTTACTTTGAAATTTCAGCTAAGAGTTACCATGGCGTCACTAAATATTACTTCTTCCGATTTGAAATATAAGTCCGCTAACATTGATAGAGTCTCCACTATGACAATTTGATTAGACATATACAATAGTAGTAAAACATATTGCATTAAATAAAAATATTTATATAATATGAAAAGCACACTTCATAAGCATAAGAATACATTAATATCATCATTTGTGTTGCTGACATGTATAAAACTAAAAATATTGATATAGGAAGATATAAAAATTGACTTTGAATAAATCTACAAAACATATACCCCTTTGTCATCGTTTGTGTGCGTATCATAAGTTTGACTCGATTTATAGAAAATACATGTAACATTTGTATCTTCAAATAAAATTCGATAAAAACTAGATTCAAAGATCTTTCTAATGATACTACTTATGTCTTATAAATATTAATATTTTTTAGTGACGGCGCTATATTCTACACCCAGGGTATAGCTACACCAAGAGACAAAAACTGAACGATATTGAATATAAAAAGGCAAAAAAAATATACAAGTGCTATTCTACACCTAAAGTGTAGCTACACCAAAAGGCAAAACTGAACATAATTCAGTATTGTTCAGTTTTTGTCTCTTGGTGTAGCTACACTTTAGGTGTAGAATAGCACTTGTATATTTTTTTTTAATATAGAATTATCAGCATTTGTTTCTTGCAATCGTAAGCGATAATTAAAAAGGGACGGGAGTACTGTGTCTACATGTGATGGGCGGGACTTGGGAGAAGTACTATATATAATAATGAATGCATGTACTATATATGAGGCGTTTTTAACTCTGAATGACAACTAGCTAGCTAAAAGTATACTACGAGTTACAAACAGGGGGCCAGTGTTTTTAACTCTGAACAGTGTCGAGAATCAACGGGCAAATTTTTGGACTAGGGGGACGCACGGAGCAGACACGTACATTATTTATATTACTATTATATATATTATATTATTTATATTACACATGCATGCATATGTATTCTTCAGTTGAGTGTGGCGAGCATATGCAGTGCAGCTGTCAAATCTCACCTTGTCTACGTTTCAATCGGCAATAGAAAAGATGATCCTTTCTTTTTATACGTTCTCAGATATGTTTGAATAATGATGGTCGTGTCTCGTGACGTGCTAGTAGAAACGAAAACCAGTTTATTTATCAGCAAATTATTGTTGTCCTATTAGATGTTTGCTCGTCTCTGATAGTCTTGCATCAACGATGAGCTAGCAATGCAAGACCAAGACCATGCATATGCCCCTGGGTATGGCATAGCAGCTAGCTTACAAAATCTCTGCAGCAGATCACAAATGTGCCCTGATACACAATACACGTGTATGCATTTGTGTTGCCGAGGCAGGGCTTCATCTCTCCTTTTTTTTCATTTGAGATAATTTATTCATCTTAAAATTAATACAACCAGAGCGCCCTCTCTCGTTTACAGACTGTACAACTGTGCCAGAGCAGCACACCACTGTTGGTTTTGTTGATTTATGCTTTGCAATTTTCTGATCATGCATGTGATGCATTTGTTGTATAATATGCATGTGAGCTAGGGGTGTCATACTCATACGCACATGCTGACTAACAATACAACTTTATTTAGATTTAGACAGACGAGATAATATCGTGCATGTCCAACAACTATTCAAACCCTCGCACCCATGGCATCCACGGGTCTGCAAAAGTTGGGTTGAGATATGGGGTCAATCGACGGTACACATATCAACACGGTCGTACTTAACTTTTTGTCCTAATAATTCAGAGTTAGAAGAGGTCAGCCTTGTCTTGTCACCACCATATAGTCATGCTGTGCAGGTAGATATATGTACTAGCTAGTAGCTACCATATGTGCAAAAGCACTAAATCCATTTTGAGAGGATGAACCGTAGTCGTGTTAACTAGTAAAATTAAACCACTAGCTTTGTATGTTTACCATGCATCAGAAACCAAAACGGCTCCTTTTTTTTATCCAGCTTCAGCCTATAAAAAGCATTGGATCACTCTTATTATACACACTATTGCATACATAGGCTGTTATAAGCATCACACACCCGTGATGATAAAGAAATAAACTCAAAATCTCATGACAATTAGCATGTTCTAATAATAAATATGTGAGCGCAGGCACATTTATGTTGTCGCATAACTAGTCTCATAGAGTGCCATATAATTTAAGACGATTTAATAATTTACACGTACAATGGTTGTCCTTTTATGTTGTCTCATATAGCAACTTGCAAATTCCTTAATTTAAGGAGAGAGTAAATATATGATTATGAGGTGCACGACAACAACAACTCATATAATGGTAAAATAGTTGTCTCATAGTCCAAAATTTTAGCTTATGAGGTGGTTGTTTTGCGAAGCAACGACCTCATTCTCTCTCACCTCTCCCTTTCCTCCACATCATAAAAATCCTACGTAGCAATGCATGAGACGACGTATGAGACCGCTTACGTGTAACAATATACCCTGAGAGCTATTTACTAACCGCACGACAAGCATGGTAAGCCATCGTGTATTCGGAAAGAAAAAAGAGAGCTATTTACTAACCGATAGACGATGGCAAACGCATGGTAACCATTATTTTAGGCAATGTTAGTTGTTGATTATTTTTTGCTGTTTTTTTTTTTTTGTCATCGAGGATAATTGTCGAAAATTTAGAAAACCTAAGAACATTAACCATGGGAAACCTGTATCATACATACAAGAAACATGGACGCTACCTGTACAAAATATACTCTCCTGAGATTTTTTTTTTTTGTTCATTCATCAGCAACATTTTTTTTAGCGGAGTTCATCCAGCTCTGGATGATAGAGAATTATAGACAACCGGCGGATGGCTGGAGAGCTGGACAGCAAATGAGGAGGCCAACAGGCCGCGCGGGCCAGCGTGTATTCGTTACTTCGTAGTAAGCCCAGTCACACATGCGTGGGCCTTGTTGTACGGTCCTGGCTGGCCTTTCTTCACTCGATTCAGATCCAGGCTGCCCATAGGCACCGTGACCGTGAGACGCCACTTGCTTCCCCGTTCCTTCCCGTCTTTTTTGTTCCCTTGCTTGATGCTTCATGCAAGCCACAGTAATCTGTTCATGTCGTAGATCTTGTCATGCGACAGACAGAACTCTGTGCGCGCCGATCAGCTGATGCTGTTGATTCACCCGTGACTGCCAACCAGTTTGTTGGATTTGTTGGGCCGTGCTCGCGGACTCCGCGGCCCGCGGCCCAGCGGATGACCGACGACGGCGCGCGCAGCGGCGGATCAAGCAGAAAGGAGCCGCGACGAGGGCATGACCGCGGGCGAGGCGCCATGCCGCCGCAGCCGTCGTCCCGCCCGCGCGCGCGACACGACTCGACTCCTCACGGTCCGCGCTGCCCAAGTGGGTTGCGTTTGGTGTCCGCGCAACACTACCATATGGTCCGGCCACGACCCGCAAGGGTTGTCACGTTTTGGCACTTGCCCTCCAAAAAAAGGAAGAAAGTTTTTGTTGCGGCCGACAGGCGGGGCTTTTGCCCGCTGATCTTGTTCCTGCTTTGTAAGAATGTGGAAAGACGGCTGTTGTTTCAGGGTAGAGAATCAGAATGTGCGACGACGCTAGTGTTTCGTAGGCAGTGCGCCAGTGCGTGGGTTTGTTTTCTGCCGTTCACTTGGCGCAAAAGCTGTGCCTAGGGCGCGGGGTTCTTTTTTACCACTTTCGAGTACGTTTTTCACACATTGGTTGAAAGTGCCTTGTGTCATTTCTGAAATCATAATGTCTTGGGACATGTTGAGATTCACCAACTAAATTGTAGCCAGCCAAATTTAGCTGCATGGATCTTTACGGCCTAACTAAAAATATTGCTAAAGTTAATCTGACTTTAGCTATTTCAAAAATTTAGCTTAGAAAATTTAGCTGGCTAGACTTGTGGCTAGAGTCAATCTTGGCCCATCGAACGATCAGTCGAGGAGTCACTCAGTCTCCACTAAATCATCGGTGCACTGTAGTAAGCTGATTAACTAGTCACTAAGTCAGGTTGAACTTTCACAGGATAATCTACTAGCTAGAAGTCAACAAGAGTCTCACCATATCATAGGTGCACATTGGATAGTTACTTAGCCGCAGTTGCCACAAAGGCACATCAGGTCATACAGTGATAGTTAATGGTGCAAAGTTATTATTGTCATCAGTAGAGTACCACTAGATGATCCACCAGATGTCACCCTTATTGTGTGGTGCACATTTCAATCCATTTTCAATTGTAAGCCCATTTTAAGTCTTATCTTGACCAATTCAATGAGAGTAAGGATCTTGTGCATACCAAATGCTCAAACTTGAATTCTATCAAGATGCATCCCTTGGGAACCCTTATAATACGGGAGCCGTAAAATATACACTCTATAGATAGTGAATGCCTTCGAGCATACTCACCCCTATATAGTTCTTAGGGTTTATTTCACTGTGAGCTATGAAAATAAAAACTTTTGTAAGATGTGAACTATAAAAAAGCTATTGCGAGCTATGTGAGTTGTAAGCTATTTAGTTAAAATAACTATGAACTCTATCATCTCCCACTATCTTATTTGAAATAGGTGTAAAACGTTTGTCTATATATTTCCATCCGTTTGACCAAAAAAACATGAAAGTAAACCCCACAAACAGGGTCAAAACTACTTCAAAAATTGCACTATATGAAAGCAAACACTTTTGGAAAAGCAGCTTCTGGCTCTACGTTTGTATGGTGTGTTCTACTTTTCAACTGTACAAGCACTTCTAGAAACTGAACCAAACACAGCCGAAGTCTTCACGAGTATCCTTTGATAGTTTGATCTAGACACTGACCATGATTGTAACTAAATAATGTGGTTGTCCACCACAAAACACAAAAACATATGTTAGTTTACGAGTCCTCGTCATTCACCGAAATCCCGAAAGCCAAATTGGAACCTTACACTGTAGAAGTGAACATGTAGAGACGGCATGCATGTCCATTGTCCGCTAGTGACCGTCCGCTAACGGACAAACATTTGCGGCAATTTCTCCTTCATTTAGCATAGTAGCACAATCATGGTAAACGCTAGCTGATCCGTTGCCGCTTTCTACGGTTGCATGATGCCGCGTCGCTCAAACCTGGAGCGCCAAATCCGTAGGTGCCTACAGGCTACAGCTCAATGGTGCGCCGAAGATACGCCCTAGCCAAACATCCGGCTCCCGTCCGGCCACTCGTCGCCACACTCGCCGATCGATCGAGCCGTCGGCCGGCCGGCCATCTGCTGCAAAAGCCGCGCGCGGTCGATCACTGTCTCCTTCCCGGCCGGCCCCTAGCCCCTAGGCTTAGCAAGACTGCAAGATCGTCGAGTCGAACCAGTCTCGCGCGCGCACACAGGCAATGCCTCGCCTGGCCATTTGGCCAATGATCCCCGCCGGTCGTGCCGCGGCATGCCTCGGGTCCAGCTTTCACCTCATGTCCCTCCTGGCCCGCCAGCTATAGCTGCTGCTTATCCTTCCTCGATCGCAATCGCAAAGGAGGAACTGACATTGACCGCGAGACCGAAAAGGAGAGCCACTTCCGCGTTATCTTCCCCATGGAATGCGCCCGCCGCTTTTACGCGCGTAACGGATCGGATAGAACGATAGCCAGCATTCGCTCGCACTTGGGGATTAGGAAATGGGTCTCGCTCGCCACATTCGTATCCGGCTCCGATCGTCCCTCGATCGTCTTTTCGGCAAAGCGAAATGCTTCCTGCGTGCGTGCCCTGGCCCCTGCATATATATTGTTGTTCTAGCTAGCTGCACCTGCACCACATCATCCGCAGATCGATCGTATCGTTCCAAGATACTATCTACTGACCCCATGCTTGCAGCTGGTTCCTCAACAATCTCTGGACTGAAGATGCAAGCAGGATTCTCTTGTAGTACGTAGTGCAGTTGTTTATTTACAAGTCCCATTCGTTTTTCCACAAAGGTGGTGGAATTGGAAAGGCCGCATGATACAGCAGATCACTGGCGAATGATGGGACGATCGATCGTACTAAATAATTCGGTCGACAAGAAGCTTTATGTGACAATAATGATCATAGGATCAGGGCTGCATTTGTATATACAGGCCTATAACAACTTGCGCTCCTCGCCACTTACGACCGCAAAGCAGAGCCGCGCACAGAAACATGCATGGTCTATAGCGCGCGATTGGTGGTCTGGTCGCGCTGAAAGATGCTGCTCATCCGCAGCTCCTACGGCCCGCGGCACGAACGAACTGAGTGGGCACTGGACAGCGAGCTACTGAACGCGACGGCTCCATCGGGGACACGATGGAATGCGGCGTCTGCATGCGCGCTAGCTACTATGCTAATCGATCAGCGACTGCTCCAGCTGGGGACGAACGATCGAGACCGGTGGTGGCGTTCCCGGACGGGCTCCTGTCGACCGAGGACGGACGGGCATGCGCGCACTTCGAATGCATAGCTGGAGGATAACTGCATTGGATCATCATCAGGCGAGAGAGTGCCGAGATCGGAAAGGTGGCTGGATTACTGGATAGCATGCGTACTTTGAAGGAACAGGAAATTGATCGAAAGGGGACGACACACATGATTGCCCTTTTGACGGGGTTGTCAGGGTCTCTGTTGCGCCCAGATTTGGAAATATACGTGACATGTCGGATAGCTCATGCTCTCATTGTCTCATCGGAGAGATTATTTGGATTTTGGAAGAATTTTAATTTATTGACATGTATATATGACTATAAGTTTGTTTAGGGTCTGATTAGGGCCGGGGCCGTGTCGTAAACTGGTGGCGCCTGATTCACGTTGTTGGTGTGGGTGCTCATATAAAGGCCTAGATGTTCACCGGAAAAGAAGTCAAGCACTAAATGATGATGCTTTATATTATCACATGTTTTTTTATTCTAACGGGAACAATATTAGTTGTTTACTTTTCGAATAACACTAGGCACTCAGCTCCGCACACTTAGTCCTACAGATGTGCCTAAAACCTCTACTCTTACTTCCAAAAGATTGAGTTAATAGATCTCGAGATTGATAAAGTTACTATAGACCTCTCATTATCAACACATCACTACCGTTGAAACAATAATATCATTATTTTTAGAGAAAATGATTCCCCCCGCTTTTGCATTAACAACAACAATATCATTATCCTAGAATAATTCTATAAAAATACAAGCACCCGCACAAGCAAGAACTTGAATCAGGTGTGCTAGTTCCACAAGCTGTCGGTTCGTAACAATATTAGTGCTCATCATCACAAAGGGACAAATTTTACTTTGCATTACCGGCTACTGATAGTAGTAATATCTTTGTGAAAGCAGTTTAGCAAAGATACGATCATCACATCCTAATTAACCACAGCCATTTACTTTATTATTCTACATTACCTTGTGATGCAAGTTGGCAGTTGGATCAGCTATATTATTGTATTATTGTTCCACCATACCAGCAGCAAACCGTCTCAGCGTCACATCAAACGTACTTCCCGCCTGCTTTGCTGCGCTACTATCGCTTGATCGAGCGCTTCCGCCAGCTTTTCCAACTCCCGCAGCTCGACCGCTACCACTATATAACGTGCACCAGAGCCGCCGTAATGCTGCCAGCCATAGCTCGTCGTCTCTCCTCACTTCTATATCAAACCACACGACCGCCGGTCGGAGCCTCTCCCAATTCTCATCCCACAGAAACAGAGTAACAGACAACGTAACAGAGAGAGATCGAGTCCGAAAATGCCTCGGGAAGCTGCGTGCTGCACGGCCGCCGTCTCCATGGCGCTCACCGCTCGCGTCCTGCTAGTTCTCGCGGCCACCCTTACCAGTAAGTCCGGCGCATGTACACATACACGTACGGCAAGAGGCCGCGCGCGTGCGTGTGGCGTAGCTACTAGCTAGCCTTACTACTTCATGTGTCGTCGGAATGACTGACGCGGTTGGTTTTTGCAGTGGCGGTGGTGATTCTGCCGGCGACGGCGCGGGCGGCGTTTGTGGAGGACTACCCGTCGGGGGTGCCGTGCGGGGTGACGATCCCCGTGGAGCAGTGCGACCCCGGGGACGCCGCGGCGAACAGCGCGTGCATGGACATGTGCCACTACGGCGGGTGCCGGCGCGGCGGCCGGTGCGTGTCGCTGGGGCTCCTCGCCGGGGGCCGGGGATGCCACTGCAAGTGCTAAGGCTAGCAGCTGGCCGGCCGAGCTGTTGTGTTGTGTTGGCACTTGGCAGGCAGAGGCAGCATCATGCAGCCAGCGGCCAGCGACAGAGGGAATTTGGTCTTTGGTGGTGCACTTTTATGCACTAGCGTATCTGTGTATGATATGGTAGGTGATAGGGGCCGGTTGCGCTGATCGAGTATCGCTTTCTTTTGTAAGTTTTGTTTGTTCTTGTTCTTGTTCTGCCTGCCTTTAGTTGGTGTGTGCACAACCTGCACCGCAAGTGACTTTTGAGAGAAATAGATATATTAACAACTAGAATTCGCAGTTGTTCCCGGCGTAGTCGTACCGTCCACGTCGCCTGAAATTCGCTGATTGGTCCACTTCAGCGCCACATCACTTGCTCTATCTCCCATTGGTCCACATCAGCACCTCAGCTTGATTCCCTTTACTTGGCCACAATTAGGCCACGTCGCCGGCCAAAAAAAAAAAACTTCCACATCTTCCACCGTTATCTCGCCCCTCCCCCTCCTCTCGATTAAAAAAAAGAAAAAAGAAAAAAACTCTCGTCTTCTCCGTCTCTCCCAACCGCCGGCGCTGCTGGAGGGCGAGGGCCTCGCCGGCGCCACCGCCGCTCCCACAGCCGCCTCCGCCTCCGCCTCCCCTCTCTCGCTTCCTCTCTCTCCTTCTCTCCCTCTCCTGCTCCTCACGCGGGCGGCGTGACGGAGGCTGCGGCGGGGCCTGCGGCGGCCACGGCTGGCGCGTCGTCCCCGACCACGGCACGGCCGCGGCCGGCGGCGCAACCGGGCGGAGAGGATGAGGCGGCGGCGTATCGGCCGGCCAGCGCGCGGCGGTGGCCGCAGCCATGGTGCCGCACCCTGCCGCCGGTCTGCTCATGCTCGACAAAACCCTAGCTGTTCGTCGCCGGGCGTGGCGGTGGCTCGGCTCGGCGGCGCGGTGAGACGGTGCCTTGCCCTCTTCTCCTCCTCCATCTCATGCCTTCTCCCTGGACCCTATCCTCTCCCCCTCCATCTTCCCCGACAGGGTTACAGTGCCTTGCTATACGGTGTTTCGAGAGAGGCTAAATTCAGTTCGTTTGGCTTTGCCTTCTCATATGACATCTATATTTCTATATGCAGTAATATTTGTGCTGATGATCTGCTTCAACTAAAAGTAGATAAGGAGTTTGGAATGTTCTGTGAACTACATTTGTTCCATACATCAAAATTATATTTGTATACGACAGATCATGCTCTTTGTAAGTTGTACTGAGGTTTTAACAAATATTGCCATCCCTGTTGCCAACTGTGGACAAAAAATACCTATCTACTTAGTAGTGTCATGCCTGCAAATGTGCATGTTGAGCTATGCTTCTATTGGTGAGCAATGAAATAGATAGAGGCAAAATGTATCTAGGTGCTGATTGCTTAATCTTGTGACAGACTCGATATTTTCCATATATTCGGATGTGTTCATACTACAGGACCTTGATCAGATGATGATACATGTATTTCTGAGGCCTCTAAAATTTGGTAAGCTTCCTTTTGCAATCTTCTGTCTATGGTCTGGGCCTTTGTGTTAATTTTAATTTGGCCTTTCTAATTCTGTTTATGGCAAATTGATAACCAGATTCCGATTCCTTCCTTATGATCCATTTATTGTTTTGTCTATGACGAAATGGCTGCATACATGTCCTGATCTGCAGTACCAGGCAATGACCAAGGTCTTGTGAGAGACTGGACAGTTTCCATCTATTTGGATATCTTCATGGTCCAAGACCTTGGTCAAATGATGATATATTTATTTCGAGGCCTCTAAATTTTTTAAATTTCCTTTTGCAATCTTCATTATCTATGATCTGGGCCTTTCTATTGGTTTTAATTTGTTCTTCGTAATTTTGTTTGTGAGAAATTGATAGCCAAATTTTGATTCCTTCCTTACAATCCATTTATTCTTATGCCTATGACGAAATGGTTCATACCCATTTATGATGTACAGTATAAGACAATGATGAAGGTCTTATGAGCGACTTGACATTAACAACTAGAATTCGCAGTTGTTCCCGGCGTAGTCGTACCGTCCACGTCGCCTGAAATTCGCTGATTGGTCCACTTCAGCGCCCCATCACTTGCTCTATCTCCCATTGGTCCACATCAGCACCTCAGTTTGATTCCCTTCACTTGGCCATCGTTGGGTGTCTTGATACTCCAAGATCTTCATCACATGATAGATATATATATTTCTGAGGCTACTCAATTTTAAAAGGTTTCCTTTGCGTTCTTCTTTACCTATGATCCACTGTGCTGGTCTTTCGGTAACTCATATGGCCTTTTCATTTATCCATTTCTATATTGCAACCCTTCACACTTGGTTAGGAAGCAATAGATGCTTATGTATTTCCAGTTTCTTTGTTCCATTCGGTATGTACATTGATTGTGACATGCTATAAAAATTCTAATCATTTATTTATACATTCATGCTACATAAATCAAGAATTCAGGAAAGTATAATAGGCAGTTGCCTGCTTACTTGCTTATGATCATCGCCTGTGAATTCTAAATGGGTCTGTGTAACTGACTAACTGTGATATTGTTGGATGCTGAGGGCCTTGTCGACATGATCACAAAACCAAAGTCAAGGGACAATCAGGTGAGTACAGCCATCGACTTCTATATGTTGTTTGTCCAAAAGTATGCTGCTTGTGTACGATGCGTGCTTTCCTACTTATCTTCTTATTGACTGATGCTTACATCCTTTTTGCTGATAACTGAGATGACACAATGGTTATGACCAATGTTGAGAACTCCTTGATGGAACCCCTTTCTGAAATGTGCAGCTTGTGATAGTTTCTTCTTTTGTCTAATCTAATCGGTGCCTTTGGTTCTCAGGTCAAGCTTGCTTATGACCAAAAATAGGAAATGAACAGGGGTTATTCAAAAAGGTAATCCAGCAGTGCTTCTTTGCAGTCTAATTTTGTTGCAACATTTGGAAGCCTATTCATGAGTTTTGTCGCCTATGCATTGAAGGCATCACACAATGAAAGGGAGCAGTTTGTGGAACAGCATGGATGGAAGATTAAGAGGATGGAAGCTGGAGATCAGTCCCTTGTTCATGACTATAATCCTGAAAAGCTTGAACCATCGCCAGTTTAAGATGTATTTTCTCCCAGGAAACTGTGAAGCACATTATATATGTAGATATGATGTCCGGAAGGTAAGATATTCATAAGTCTTTTCAGTAAATGTTTTAAATTTTATCTCGTTACGATTCTTGACTGCTATTTTTTGTTATGAAAACAAGAATTTTCTGCTCTTCTTCTAACTTTCAGATTATTAAGATTAAACATGTTTAGAGCTTTACATTTTTATTTAAATTTGATGCATAAAACTAATCATTTCCACAATCAGTGTGATAGTAATATGAAAAATACTTTAATCCATAATAGCATGGTTGGTTTTCAGATTTTGTTAATCGGTTAACTACCTCACATATTCTTTGTTGTCATTGTTTACATTACAAGGCCAGACAACATGGGGATTTTGAAATATTCATGCACTTCGCTTTCAAATGACTGATCTAAAGTTACTTTGTCAGGTATCTTAGATAGTATAGGGCTTCTGCTTTCTTAACTTTGATCTCTGCTTTCTTGACATGCCTCCGATCCTACAGGAGTGTTAGAAGCAAACTAAATTAAGTGTTCTTTGTGTTTTTCCCATTGCAAAATCTAAGCACATTACTCATCACTTAATTAGTTCACTCAGCAACTGCAAACAAAATGGGCGTGCTGTATGTTTCAGTGGTACCTAAAACACTTCCCTGTCTAATTTTTATAACTAATACGCTTCAGTGCTCTTTGGTTCATTTTATTTAGCTTGAGTGACTGCTAATTACCATGACTCTCTGTTACAACCAAACAAAAATGATAGCATGATTCCTTGCAGCACTGCTCCATACAAGGTTTGATGCTCCCTTAGAATACTGCTGACCCACATGTGTTAGTGCAGTTGTTTTTATAAGTAATGGTGTTGCAGTGAAGCTTGGTTCCTTCTATAAAACAATGGGGTCGAGTTTATACATGCATTTGGATATGTTCAGATAGTCAGTGCTCACCAAAGTGCAGTGCAACTTCCTCTATTGAGTGTCTCAACCAATTAAGTTTGCTTAATTTAACTACATTAGGATTCAGACCAAAGCATTACAAGGTCGATTTTTTAGAAGTTGTTACAGTTTTCTTCCTGCGTTGCTAATTGTTTCCTCATGCCCTGTAGTTTATCCTCGTGACGGGACAGAGAAAATTGCTTTAACATCACGAACAAGAAAAAAATGTTGGAACTATTTTTTTTACTCATATATTCAAAATATAGTTATATCCCAACAGATCATGTTGCCTGGCACAAAGAAGCGTGATTTCAAACTTCCTCAATTCTAGACACAAATGATCAAGGCTTGTCCTTAATCTCTACATATCTCCATGTAACCAAAGCAAAAAAATCTTAGCAGTACCAATTGTGCTTATTTTGCGGCTTTCCCCACGGGTTAAAGGCATAGTTGATAAATATGAGTACCAACCTGAAATGGAACCAACAACTCGGTCTCTGTGGTTCCTATTGGAATGGTATGCATTCTGTTCCATATCATCTATCCCTTCCTTTTCTAAATCAATTGCCTGTGTTTTTTGGTCCATTCAATTCCATGGTAATGTTGTTTCTGCTTCAGCATACAGGTTGTTAATTAGCATTGTTGCTGCCAGACATGTTCATCTTCCTCATTGGATTACACAAAGTGACAAATTAAGCTTTGGAACTTTTAGGCTATCACATGTCTCCAGATTTTTAAATATGGATAGTTATGTCCTTGAGCTTGAACCTGACACAAACCATTTCACTATCAGTAATTACTTATTTGAATTGAAATATCATATAATATCGAGATAGAAAAACAATTGTCTTCTAGCCAAATATTGACATAATTAGCCTGCATAAGTGCATAGTACACTTGTTCATGCAAAGACATTCTGGCCATCCAACTCATGGTCACTAAAATTTGGTAGCTAAAGACATGCTTCACCTTTTTGATACTATGAAAACAACGACAACTGCATATGGTGTCCTTAAATATGAATTTTGGAAAGTATATGTTACTCCTTTATTGTGAACTTCTTGTAATTCGTTCACTTTGGAGTTATGGGATGAATCTGTTGAATTATTTACCACCCACTTCATAGCAATCGAAGCAAGACATCGATATTTGTTTTGTACACTTCATTATGATGGTCGTCTTGACCTGACTGTAGCTAATAAGCTTCCGAACTAAACCCTCGGTCCATAAGGACAACCTCTCTATGTTGAGATACTGTGTACAAAAGTGTTGTCGATCCATCCGGTGTTCGACAGTACGAAGAATATCCTGGTCTATGTACTGTTCAGATCGATTTATAGGCTAGCCAATGCTCATTGCTGATGTTATGTCCAGTATTCGGTTCCATTGTGAAACCTTTTTCATGCCAATATTTTAGTGCCAAATTAGCACCCAATTGGCTAAAGTAATTCCATGTTAAATGAAGAGTATCTTGTGTAAATTTTACCCATATGACAAATGATTTCAAATTTGTAGTGGAAAAAAATGTTTCTATAATTTTCTGAAAAGATACTACTAACTATATCGATTATGTTCACTGAAAAAGTTGTTTTTCGGGGCATCACCGAGAAGACCATAAGGGTGCTAGATAGAAGCCGGCTTGGGAGTCGGACTAGAAGTCACATTCCCTTTGTTTCATTTTTGTTGTAGCCCCAATAAGAGTCGAACCAATTTAGTGGTAGCTATTATGGGTATCCAAGGATATGATCCATATGGTTGCTCGCCCCCTCGAGAATCCTACCATATAGGCCTACAAAGCAACACCCAAGGTATCAAAGTTACCGGCGGCCGGCATAGCAGCCCCCATCATAAACGGGTAAGCATGCTTCTCAAGTCCCTACCACAACATTTGTTAATTTGTACATGCAATTGTTTGCAACTAAGATGTCTTGTTTCTCGGTTTGCGGTAGGAGTAATGATGCTCCGAGAGGGTCGTTTGCAAACCGCTCGCATTGTAGTTAGGGCAACTTCTTTGGTGCATCGGCATGACAATCTCTTTACTTTCGCCTTTGCTATATGTATGTTCCATGAAATATGTTCAATTATGTCAACGGAAACTTGATGCCACCTGTAATCCAGCCTAATGTACATCAACACAATGCATGAAGCCACATTAACATTTACAAATCTGTGGCGCCGTACGTCTTGTATGCCTATGCTTCAACATTACGATGAAGACCACATGTAATATATTCCTATTTGTTGTCGAACAATTACAACAAATACTTATGTGGTGCTTGATCTTTACCTATATATCTAAATATATATATTTGCCTATTACTCTTAATTAGCTTCTCATAGAATTTTAATGTGTGACACCTATATCGTTTGCCACACGCGCGCAGGGTGCGCGCTTTCTACTAGTATAGAGAAACAGAGGAGACACAGAATCGTCGGATGCTTTTCGCTGGCTCTCGCTCGCTTGCCTGTCTGCCTCATGTTTTTATTCTAAAAAAAAGGTGATGCTAGTTGAGGGCTGACTGGCTGAGCCGCTGAGGGCTGAGGCGTAGTAGTACGTTAAGCTTATTGCATATCAATCGAGTTTATGTTTCTAAGCAACACTTTCATCAGTACCATGTTCTTGGCACGTCAAAATCTTGTAACAGATAGATAGCTTCTTCCTCGAAACTAAAATAAATAGCAGACCCCAAGCTATCTCTACTATAATTGAAATCTTCTAAAAGAGTGGGAAGCCTAAATCTCACCCTGACCCACAACCAGGCTTCTCACCCGCGCCCACACCACGTCCTCACCCGTGCCTAGCACCCATGGTTCCATTCCTCGGTTCGGCTTTCCTTTTTCCCCTCACCGAAAGGCTGCCATTTTTTCTCTCCGAAAAAACTGAAACCACCCACGCCGCCACCACCAAGGATTAGGGTTGGAACCCAAACCGCCCAGCAGAGCCACCGATGCCACCGTGGGAGCCGGCCATCGCAGGGCCTCCTACCTCTGGGCCACCGGCCGCTGGCAGCCTGTTACATGGGGGGTCGTGTGCAAAACGTCTACGCTAGAGGAGCTCGTGACGGCGGCGTGGCTATGGAGGACGAGGACTGGAGATCCTATCGATGGCGAGGACGTAGACGTGCAGATGCGGCCGGCCAGGCCCTAGGCGCGGGAGCCGATGGGAAGGGAGCGGGCGTGACGGAATGCGACGATGGTTCCCCTTGATGTGTTCACTAGCCTGGGGACGCGGTGGAGGCAGGGGACAGAGCAGGTGCAGGTCCGTTCTGAATCTCCGTCCCCGTTCTCTGAATCCTGCTGTTCTTAGATTCGTGAACCTGAACCTGCTACTTTTTTTTTTCATGTACCACTAGAGCTAGCATTTAGAAAAGGAATATGTTATTTTGGTTTGATATATTAATTATTTAGCAATATTAAATGCCATTTTGGAAGGGACAGAAGGAATATGTCATTTTGGTTCGATAGTCATGGGGTTGACATCTCTCTCTGCTGGAATGCCATCTGACACCAGCTGCTGCTCGAGGAGCCTGACGGGCAGCTCATCAACATCAGGCCGCGCTCAAGGATGCCTGGGAGGCCATCGCACCTGATCTCAAGGAGGTCAAGAAGGCGGCGGCTGCTGGGCTGTACAACCAGGAGGACAATAACATATTCTTAAGTGAAAGGACCTAATTGGCCTAGAGGGGGGGGTGAATAGGCCTTTTTACAAAACCTGAAACTCACAGACTCGAAATTGCGGAAGTTAAATACCAGACCGGAAGTTCCGGTATCTGGATCGGAAGTTCCGGCAGGGGAATCGGAACTTCCGGTTCAGACGAATCAGAACTTCCAGCACCTAAATAAGCTACGAAATCAGAGTGAATCGAGTTGTGATTTCAGATCCAAGTGTTACCACACCCTCCTTGATGTTGTTGAAGATGATGTTGAACTTCTCAAGCCTTTGCACCATTCCAAATCGTAGATCGAGACGATGCACCTATGAAGTAGGGGGTCGAGAGGAAGAACAACAAATACACAAGAACAAGGGTAGTCGAAGCTACCTCCACAGCAAGACAAGCTATTTATCTCGAGGTTCGGCAATCCCCACGAAGAAGTTCCTACGTCCCCGTTGTTGAGGTGACCACGAAGGTCTGACCACTTAGGTCTCCTCCCTCAAAGCAACCACAAAGGTTAGCCCGAGATTTCCACTAAGGATCAAAGGGTGATACAAACACTTCGGGTGCCCTCACAAATGAATCAACACGGGCAACCACGAAGAACGTCTAGCCGGCTAGGGTTCCAAGAACCCAAGAGTAACAAACACAAACCGAGCCGGCAAGACGAGGAACCAAAGTGCTCAAGTCGTAGATCGAAGCTCCCACTCTCAAATCTCACTTCCCTAGCTCAACAATCGAAGATTGGAGCTTGGAGGCTTAGGGGGAGAGAGAGTGGGCGAGTTGCAGCTGTTGGGAAAGTTTGGAGGCAAGAATGAAGTGAATAAGCTCAGGTCACGGTTAGAAACGCAGGTAAGAAGTATTTATAGTGAAGCATCGGAAGTTCCGGTGAAGACCATCGGAACTTCCGGTCCACTACGAACTAACCGTTGGCTTGTCAGAGCTGACAGGGGCCAACCGGAACTTCCGGTCAGGAGACCGGAACTTCCGGTCCGTACCGGAACCTCCGGACGGAGGCCGGATCAATCCTCGATGCGCGCTTGCTCGTTCTTGTGCAAACCGGAACTTCCGGTCGGGGACCGGAACTTCCGATCCAAGCGGAGCTTCCGGCCGAGGGCCGGAACGAAAAAAGCCGATGCGCGGGCGCTCGAGTCTTGTGCGGTCGGAACTTCCGGTCGGGGACCGGAACTTCCGATCGGCTGAAAATCAGCTTTGCACGCTCGACTTGAATAAACATTTTAGCCGGAACTTCCGGTGCTACCACCGGAACTTCCGATCCGCCTCTCTCGGCCCTAAAACTAGGTCGACAAGAGCACTTTTGAACCCCATTTTGCTAACTAGCTTTGTGTCCCTCTTGATAGTGCGGCGTTTCCTACGACTCAAAGCAAAGATAAAAGATTAGAATCACCGAGAGTCGAAGCGCCTCCTTGTTTATAAAATTTAGGGTGATTTAATTCACCAAATATTCAACTTGATTCCATCAACGGACTAACACCTGTAGATTTCACTTGAAAGAGCATGTTAGTCCCTAATTTGATTGTCATCAATTATCCAAAACCCACATCGGGGGCGAATGCACTTACAAACTCCCCCTTTTTGGTAATTGATGACAACCAACTTAGGCTTACATAAATAATAGGAAGAATTAAAGCTTTTGAATTCCAAAATTCAAGTGAAGCTCCCCCTTAATGTATGCATGGAATTTGGAATTTCAGATCTTGATTCAAATCAAGATGACATACATTAGGAACAAGCTCCCCCTAAATTTTGCAATCCGTGGGGTGCCTAAGTGTGTGTGATACAATAAAGCCATGATGCATATGACAGGATATATCACAAGAATAAAGCAAAAGAATTTGAATGGTTATGTAAGAAAGAGAAACACTTAAGCTCAACATAACCATTCTAAAACCAACAACCACCATAAGCATCAACACAAGAGGCTAAACAAGCTAGAATAGATAATAAGCAAAGAGTTTTAGCCTACAAGCATCCATCACACACAAGGTTCAAGTTTACCACATGGTTCACCACACGAGACAGAGATATAAACCGATAAATAACTATCCTATTACATGAGGGTAAGCCTAACACTCCCCCTTTGGCATCAAATGCCAAAAAGAGTAGGCTGCGAGAAGGCACAAAGGAGCTGCATTGCTACTCATCATCATCATCATCATCATCAAGGTCATAGTTCACCAACGTGCTCTTGTCATGAGGATCAGAAGAGGTGGACTGCCCGAAAGTAGGTGCAAACTGCGGAGGACGAGTGCCAGTTGAAGCTCTAGTGATGGCATCTGCTTCACCAAAGATGTCCCCCCACTCACAACTGAGCTGAACGTCCTGGCACTGAAATGCTGACTGCTGCCCCTGATACTGCTCATAAGCTGAAAAGTCCTGCTGCTGCTGCTCATACTGTTCTTGTCCTTGACCTCCAGCTTGCTGCTGCTCATACTCACGCCATGGGTCATTAAAGGGGCGAAGAGGAGAGGCCGGAGGGAGCCCGGCACGCTCCTCTAAGCACCTCATGCGCTGATCCTGCTTGGCCTGACAATAACAGAAGTAGGAGATGAACCTCTGAAAGATATTGCCCATGCCACTGCCACGGCCACGACCACGGCCATGCCCACGGCCACGACCACGACCATGGCCTCCAGAACTCTCAGTAGAAGGGTCCATAGGTGCACCTTCAGCTTCTTCATCTGCCACAGCTGCCTCCTCATGCTCTTGTCTAGCATCACCATCACTTGCCCCAGCCTTAGCCTGAATCCGCCGGATAGCCCAATCCGGATGCTTGACATCATGACCAAACCGAAGACCAGACACTTGCTCAATGATGTACATAAGATATGGAGCATAGGGAAATGACTGGTTGGCGGTCAAAGATATCTCCTGAATATGACGCCACATAAGATCTGACACACTGAACCTCTTGCCAAGTGCAAAGCAAACAAGAATAGCAGGAGCATGATTGTGAATGGAAGTGTAATCTCCAACCTTGGGATCAATGGTTTCACGAAGCAAATTGTTGAGCACATAGAAATAGGGCTTCAAACCAGGAGTCTTGCCAGTTGCCAGAGCAGGAGAGGTATAGATGCCAGCTTCAATGAAATCTGCTCTTGTGATAGGATTTGGATAATAATCAAACAAACTGGGAAGATCACGGTCAGTATGATCAAATCCAAGAAGACGGCTGAACTGAACATAATCACAGCGGTAATGCAGCCCTTCTGTCATCCAATGAAGCACCTTGCGCTCTGGATCAATGAAAATAGTTGCCCAAAACTGACAAAGTACCTCAGTATTCCAATCCTGCTTGAAAGTCATGAGTGGTAAAATGTTCCACTCCTCTAGACGGGTGATCAAGGCATCATTCTCAGGATGTTTCTTTGCTACTAAGAAAGCTAGAGTGGGTGCCTTGTGCTTGATAATAGGAGTGGTTGGACCATACGGACCTGACTTCAAGCATACTGACTCATAATAATCCTGCTGAAACTGAGACGAAAAGCAAGGATCAATACCTTCAAGTCGAGTCCAAGCAAATAGAGGATCCTAACGCATACGCGGAACATCAGAGGACTGCTTCTTGTAATCAATGCAAAGACGGCCAGTAGTGGAAGCAGGACGATGATTGCTAGGGGAGCGAGAACCAGCAGGAGGTCGCTGAAGCACACGGTTCTGAGTGGCAACTCCAATCCGAACAGCAGAGTGGCGAACAAGTGTCGGATCAATAGCACGGCCTTCCACTTCAATGACATCAGATTCTCTGCATCGTTAACCCTTTCATGATGAAGCAGAGGCGGACGATTAATAGTGAAATGATGAAGACAAACTAGCGTACCTTCTGGCTCTTCTGCTGCTGCTGCGGAGCGCTGCTGCCGCTGACCCCGGGAGGAAGAGGCAGAATGCTTATGAGAAGGACGACGGGTCCGAGGAGGACGGTCCTCCTCACCATCCCCCAAACTCGGAGGGCGAGGACGCGAGGAGCGCGGAGGGTTGGAGCGACGCTGATCCATACTGCAAGAGAAACATGGCAAGGAGAAGCTCAGACATGACTCAAGTGAATGCGGCAATCGGATGAACAAGCGGAGACATGATCAGGCGCTGTGCACTGCCCACCGGAAGTTCCGGGCACAGGCCGGAAGTTCCGGTTACCGGAAGTTCTGGTTACCGGATGTTCCGGTGCCGAGGGCCGGAAGTTCCGACCCGTGGCGGTGCATGGCGCATGACCACGTTCCGACAAATCCAACCGTGGAAATTGCACAACAAGCATTCATAGAGCATGGATTGGCTAAACATAGCTAGCACGTGGAAGGAATCGAGCCAAGACAGAGTACATTGGGAGATCGAGGCCGAAATCCCGGTACCTTGCTCTCCGAAGAGTGAGGGCCGAATCCACATGTGCCGAGCCCTCCCGGCGTCCACCAACACCACCAAGACGACCTCCAAGGCTTGGGCAAGCTCCCCCTCAAAGGGATTTGTAGATGGCCGGAGGAGGAGGGAGATCGGAGGTGGGGAGGGTGGTGGCGCCGCCGCCGGCGTCGGGTAGGGAAGAGAAGAGAAAAAACTGAATTTTACCACGCGGTTCCTCTTTTATACCGTGGTCAATTTGGCTAATCGGAAGTTCCGGTGGGGGAGACCGGAAGTTCCGATCCGGGCGAGTCAGATCGGCGCACAGTTTTTGAACGACCGGAGGTTCCGGGCCTAGACCGGAGGTTCCAATGAAGATCGGAAGTTCCGATTGAGGCCATCGGAAGTTCCGACAGGCCAAAAACCAGCGAAAAGAAGGCCTAAAAAGGGTGAACCAAGTGATATTCTTAAACCAACTCATACATGTCCAGATTTCATGAAACCAGTACATAACTATGGACATATTTGAGCTGTGAAAAATAGATTTTGAAATTTTCACTCAAGTTTTCACAGGAATTTTCATCCTATACTAAACAGACAAGTATGCACAAGATATCAAGCCATGTTACGAGAATCAACGATATTGAGTTCACGCCTCAAAGCACAAAATCTTGACTCATCTAGAGGCTTTGTGAAGATATCGGCTAACTGGAATTCGGTGCTCACATGTTGCACATCGATATCTCCTTTGGCTTGGTGGTCTCTCAGGAAGTGATGACAGATGTCTATGTGCTTTGTTCTAGAGTGGTTTACTGGGTTGTCAGCTAGCTTGACAGCTCCCTCATTGTCACACAAGAGAGGAATCTTGCTTTGCTCACAACCAAAGTCTCTCAAGGTTTGCTTCATCCAAAGTAATTGGGCACAGCAAGCGCCGGCCGCCACGTACTCGGCTTCAGCGGTGGAAAGAGCGATGGAATTTTGCTTCTTAGAACTCCATGACACCAAGGACTTGCCAAGAAATTGACATGTCCCGGATGTACTCTTTCTCTCTACCCTGCAACCGGCATAATCCGAATCGGAATAGCCAAGTAGAGTAAAAGTGGAGCCCTTGGGATACCATAAGCCAAGATTAGGTGTGAACACAAGATACCAAAAAATTCTCTTAACCGCCATGAGATGACATTCTTTCGGATTAGCTTGAAATCTTGCACACATGCACACGCTAAACATAATATCGGGCCTAGATGCACAAAGGTAAAGCAAGGATCCAATCATGGAGCGATATACCTTTTGATCTACGGCCTTGCCGTCATTATCAAGATCAAGATGTCCAGTTGTAGGCATTGGTGTCTTCATGGGCTTGGCCTCGTTCATGTCAAACTTCTTTAGCATGTCGGAGGTGTACTTGGTTTGACTTATGAACGTGCCATCTTTGTGTTGCTTGATTTGATAACCGAGAAAGTACGTCAACTCTCCCATCATGGACATCTCAAACCTTTTGGTCATGATCCTACTAAATTGCTCACAGAGAACATCATTAGTACTACCAAATATAATGTCATCGACATATATTTGACATATAAAAATATCATTATTGACTCTGCGAGTAAATAAAGTAGGATCGGCCTTTCCTATCTCAAACCCTTGTTTGATTAGGAAATCCTTGAGACAATCATACCAAGCTCTAGGGGCTTGCTTGAACCCATAGAGTGCCTTTGAGAGCTTGTAGACGTGGTTGGGACAATGTGGATCTTCAAAACCCGGTGGTTGCTCCACGTACACGGTTTCGGAGAGGGGGTCGTTGAGGAATGCACTTTTCACGTCCATTTGAAACAACTTGAAATCATGGTGAGCAGCAAAGGCAAGTAATATACGAATAGATTCAAGCCTAGCTACGGGTGCATAGGTCTCCCCAAAGTCCAAACCTTCGACTTGTGTAAAACCTTTGGCAACCAACCGTGCTTTGTTTCTTGTAACCATGCCGTACTCATCTTCTTTGTTGCGGAAGACCCACTTGGTACCTATAACATTTTGCTTGGGTCTTTCCACCAAGGACCAGACTTCATTCCTGGTGAAGTTGTTCAATTCTTCTTGCATGGCTATTACCCAGTCCGGATCCTGCAAAGCGTCCTCCATCTTTTCTGGCAAAATGGAAGAAACAAAAGAGTAATTTTCACAGAAACCTGCTAAGCGTGAACGTGTTGTTACCCCTCTTTTGATGTCTCCCAAAATGCTATCAACGGGATGGTCCCGTTGAATTGATTGATGAACTCTTGGGTGAGGCACGGTTGTTCTTCTTTGGATGGGGCTGTTATCTTCATCTTGATTGCCTTGATTAATTGAAAAATCAAGGTCTTGATCATCTTGATCATCTCCTTGATTGACTTCATGATCTTGTGGGGCATCATCATTTGCTTGAGTCATGATCCCTTCTTGCAGTGGAAGCATCATCATGAGCATCGGTTGACCCATGATGCATGGTAGGACCATGAGGAATTTGCATTTGTGCATCATCATCTTCTTCTTCAACGGGTTTGACTTCTTCGGTGGCTAGCTTCTTGATCACTTGACGTGATGGTTCTTCTTTGCCTACAATTTCAGCATTGACTTGCTCATTTTGAGAGCCGTCGCTTTCATCAAAAAGTCACGTCTACCGCTATTTCGGTTGACCGGTGGTCTCATTGAAAACGGTAGCCATGTTCGTTAGTACCATAACCAAGTAAGAACCCTTCATCAACCTTAGGTGAAAACTTAGAGTCTTTGGATTTCTTTCTAAGTATGAAACACTTGCATCCAAACACTCTAAAATAGTCCACCTTAGGCTTTTTACCGGTTAGAAGTTCGTAGGCGGTCTTGTTCCTTATCTTGTGCAAGTACAAGCGGTTGATGGCATGACATGCCGTGTTGACCGCTTCCACCCAAAAGTCTTTTTCTGAAATCTTGTATTCATCCAACATTGCTCTTGCGGCTTCGATGAGTGTCCGGTTCTTCCTCTCCACCACACCATTTTGTTGTGGAGTGTATGGAACCGAAAACTCATGCTTGATGCCTTCTTCGTCGAGAAATGCTTCAATGTTGGTGTTCTTGAACTCCGTCCCGTTGTCACTTCTCACTTTCTTGATCTTCACTTCAAACTCATTTTGAGCTCTTCTAGCAAACTTCTTGAAAATCCCTTGGGTCTCACTTTTGTCCTTAAAAAAGAATACCCAAGTGAAGCGAAAAAATCATCAACAATTACAAAACCATATTTGTTACCTCCAATGCTTATGTAAGCATTGGGTCCGAAGAGATCCATATGTAGTAGCTCGAGAGGTCTTGTAGTTGTGACGATATTTTTCGCGGGATGCTTAGCTCCAACTTGTTTGCCCGCTTGACATGCACTGCAAATTCTATCTTTCTCAAAAGAAACATTTGTTAGTCCAAGGATGTGTCCACCTCTTTGGAGATCGGCCAAGTTCCTCATGCCAACATGAGCTAGTCGGCGATGCCATAACCAGCCCACGCTAGATTTTGCCACAAAACAAGTGTCGGACCCCACTCTACTAGATGAAAAATCAACTAGATAGAGCTTGCCCTTCAATTCACCGGTAAAGACAATAGAGGAATCCGATCTCTTAGAGACTTCCACACCCTTATCCGTAAAGAGACAATTGTAGCCCATCACACACAGTTGTGAGACGGACAACAAATTGTATCCCAACGAATCCACAAGTAAAACATTAGAAATAGAATTATCATTTGAGATAGCAACTTTACCCAATCCAAGAACATCTCCTTTACTATTGTCCCCAAAGACAATCCTTTCACCTGATGAAGCATTTGGTTGAAAGGAGGAGAACATACTTTCTGCCCCGGTCATATGGTTGGTGCATCCACTATCAAGCACCCATTTTGGTCCATCGGAGGCGTATTCTGCAAGACAAATTCAAGCCTTTAATTTAGGTCCCGAGTTGGAACCTAGGGGTTAGACACATAAGACTTGGGAACCCAAACACTCCTCAAGATTTGTCTCTTCTTGAGAGCACCAACATATCTCACAACAATCTTTCCATCCTTGTCCCAACAACACATGTAATCGCAAATGTTGTTGTGTGAGATAGGCACTTGTTGCTTGGGCACCTCCACTTGCTGCTTCTTGTTGTTCTTGTTGCTTGCACATGGACTTGTGGGTGGAGTGGCATTGTTTACCTTATCAATAAGGTCAACAAGTGGTACACCTTTGTTGAACTTAACACATGCCACTCCATTCACCATGTTCCTTCCATTTGACTTACCATTGTACCTATTATATCCGAGGCCATCTTTGATGATGGGGTGCCTTGATGCTTTGAACACATTTGCCGGTTGCTTATCCTTGCATTTGCAACCTTTCTTGACAATTGTGTTCAATCTTTGAATCTCCTTGTTTTTCTTCGCTAGCTCATCAAGGTTAGTAGCACAAGCATTTACATCAATTTTTGAGGGCTTTTCATAATTTTTACTTGTAGAAGCTTTGGCATCCTTGGAAGTGGTAGAAGTGCTAGTCCAAAGTTTCTCATAGTTTAACTCAAGCTCATGATATTTATTTGTCAAGCTTGTAAGGCTTTCTCGAGTCAAACTATGATCATTTTTTACACTAGCCAAAGAGTCGTTGAGTGAAGAATGTTCCTTAGCCAAGCGCTCATTAGTATCCTTGGCTAAAGATAATTCTACATTCAATTTCTCAACCTTCTCCTTTTCCTTGGAGAGACATGCCTCAAGCCCTTGGGTCTTCTCCCTTTCCTTTAGGAGCAATTCCCCTTGCGACTCAATGCATGACTCAAGCTTATCTTTTGCCATAATTAGCTTCAAGATTTTAGTTGCAGCAACTTTACCATATTTCTTGAACAAATTTGAGGCATAGTTCTCATCATCTTCATCATCACTATCACAATCATGAGATGGAGATGAGGAGGAGTCAAGTTGTACCTTGTCTCCTAGTGCCATGAGGCAAATAGGAGCTTCATCCTCATCGTCGGAGAGGTTGGCGAAGAGTTTTGGTGTTGAAGAGGTGTTGGTGAAGAGTGATGTTGAGGTAGAAGTCCCTTGAATGGCAATTGCAGCAACACTTGTCCCATTGTCATCTTCATCATCACTATCGCTGTCCGATTGCCACTCTTGACCTAAGTGTGCTTCGCCCTTCTTCTTGTCCTTGTACTTTTTGTCACCTTGTTTGTGATATCTTGACTTCTTCCCTTTGTTGGGGCAATCGGCCGCAAGATGACCGGTATCACCACATTCATAGCAAAACCTCTTCTTGTATGGCTTGTTTCCTCCATACCTTCTCATCTTGTCTTTCTTCAACCTCAAATAGTTCTTGTAGTTGCCGACTAACATAGCTTGTTCTTCATCAAGATCATCATCATCCTTATGCTTACCACAACAACCTTTGTGGTGATGACTTGATTCACCTCCTTGGGATGCCGAAAGGGCAATGCTCTTACTTTCACTCTTTGCTTCCTTGGCTTCATCATCCAAGACCTCATGATGCATCAATTTTGCAAGCATTTCTTGGGGTGTCATGGTCATATAGTTTTCCTTTTCCATGATGACAGAGGCAAGCACATTATTCTTTGTTCGTAGATTCTACAAATCTTTCTTCTGTTGCATTGTCATCCCAACATGTTGAACCAAGTGCTCTAATTTGGTTTACCATGGTCATGAATCTATCAAAGAACATCTTGGTTGTTTCTTCTTCACGAATTTTGAAATTCTCAAGCTTGTGTTGTAAGAGCTCTGTGTTGCCAACCCTTACACTCTTGTCTCCTTCAAATGAAACTCTTATGGTTTCCCAAATTTGCTTTGCATTGGTCATACCTATCACTTTGTTGTTGTCCTCCATGTTGAGGCATTGCAAGATCAAGGTTGCCGCTGTTGCGTTGAGATGAAAGTCTCTTTCATCTTCTGGTCCCAATTTACTTGGATCTTCCGGTATATCTATGCCAACACTCACAACTTCCCAACATCTTGCTGCAATAAGATGTAGCTTCATTCTATGAGACCAATCGGTGTACCTTACACCATCAAATTGAGGTGGCTTGCCGGGGTTGATCATGGGCAAGCCGGGGTTGATGCTCTTGCTCGATGAACTGTACTCAAATGGCATCTTGTTGTAGCTCTTGGGAGTTTTGTCGCCGCCTTCACTTGATGATTCACTGCTTTTCTTTTCTAAGAGCTGCGACAACTTGGTGAGTTGATCTTGCATCTTCGTCATCTGCTCTTGCTGCTGCACTTGTAGTGTAGTTGAGATCTTTTCTGTGATTTGCTCAATCATTTGCTTTTGTGTGGCTTCATCCATCTTGGCCAATGTTGTTCCTCATGCGGTTAAGCGTATATTCGAGGAACCGAGCTCTGATACCAATTGAAAGGACCTAATTGGCCTAGAGGGGGGTGAATAGGCCTTTTTACAAAACCTGAAACTCACAGACTCGAAATTGCGGAAGTTAAATACCAGACCGGAAGTTCCGGTATCTGGATCGGAAGTTCCGGCAGGGGAATCGGAACTTCCGGTTCAGACGAATCAGAACTTCCAGCACCTAAATAAGCTACGAAATCAGAGTGAATCGAGTTGTGATTTCAGATCCAAGTGTTACCACACCCTCCTTGATGTTGTTGAACTTCTCAAGCCTTTGCACCGTTCCAAATCGTAGATCGAGACGATGCACCTATGAAGTAGGGGGTCGAGAGGAAGAACAACAAATACACAAGAACAAGGGTAGTCGAAGCTACCTCCACAGCAAGACAAGCTATTTATCTCGAGGTTCGGCAATCCCCACGAAGGAGTTCCTACGTCCCCGTTGTTGAGGTGACCACGAAGGTCTGACCACTTAGGTCTCCTCCCTCAAAGCAACCACAAAGGTTAGCCCGAGATTTCCACTAAGGATCAAAGGGTGATACAAACACTTCGGGGTGCCCTCACAAATGAATCAACACGGGCAACCACGAAGAACGTCTAGCCGGCTAGGGTTCCAAGAACCCAAGAGTAACAAACACAAACCGAGCCGGCAAGACGAGGAACCAAAGTGCTCAAGTCGTAGATCGAAGCTCCCGCTCTCAAATCTCACTTCCCTAGCTCAACAATCGAAGATTGGAGCTTGGAGGCTTAGGGGAGAGAGAGTGGGCGAGTTGCATTCTTTGGGAAAGTTTGGAGGCAAGAATGAAGTGAATAAGCTCAGGTCACGGTTAGAAACGTAGGTAAGAAGTATTTATAGTGAAGCATCGGAAGTTCCGGTGAAGACCATCGGAACTTCCGGTCCACTACGAACTAACCGTTGGCTTGTCAGAGCTGACAGGGGCCAACCGGAACTTCCGGTCAGGAGACCGGAACTTCCGGTCCGTATCGGAACCTCCGGACGGAGGCCGGAACAATTCTCGATGCGCGCTTGCTCGTTATCTTGTGCAAACCGGAACTTCCGGTCGGGGGACCGGAACTTCCGATCCAAGCCGGAGCTTCCGGCCGAGGGCCGGAACGAGAAGCCGATGCGCGGGCGCTCGGAGTCTTGTGCGGATCGGAACTTCCGGTCAGGGGACCGGAACTTCCGATCAGGCTGAAAATCAGCTTTGCAAATTCGACTTGAATAAACATTTTAGCCGGAACTTCCGGTGCTACCACCGGAACTTCCGATCCGCCTCTCTCAGCCTAAAACTAGGTCGACAAGAGCACTTTTGAACCCCATTTTGCTAACTAGCTTTGTGTCCCTCTTGATAGTGCGGTGTTTCCTACGACTCAAAGCAAAGATAAAAGATTAGAATCGCCGAGAGTCGAAGCGCCTCCTTGTTTATAAAATTTAGGGTGATTTAATTCACCAAATATTCAACTTGATTCCATCAACGGACTAACACCTGTAGATTTCACTTGAAAGAGCATGTTAGTCCCTAATTTGATTGTCATCAATTATCCAAAACCCACATCGGGGCGAATGCACTTACATTAAGGTTCAAGGACCCGGGAACACCACGCTGATCATGCTTTACAGGTGAGAACCTCATATTCTGATTAATCACTGCAGTGGCTTGGTCGTTTTGTGTAGATACTTCTATTTGTTCCCCAGTCCATGACCTCACATTTTTGGCAATGAATTTGTTCGCGGATGTATTGTTTCGAAAAAATACTATTAATTTGCCAATGAATCTATCTCAACATTATATTTGTGCACCATGCAGAAAAAAAATCTTGGAATGCAACTTCAAACCATAGTTACTAAAGGAGCAGGATTGTTGTGTCAAGGTTGATCAGGTCAAATGTTTGTTGTCCATGTCATTGTAGTTTGTTTTTATTTTACAAATGTGAATGTGAAATTATTAGTAGATTCGATAAAAGATGGTAGTCTGAGAGAAAATTGATTACTTTGTATTAACCAAAAAAAATAGAGAGTTTCATTTGATAGTCAGTCTTCTGCAGGGATCCCAGCTAATATTTCACAGGTTCATATTATTTTCACAAATATTGCACAGGTTCATATTCCCGTAGCGATAATACCACTTTTTCTTGTTGCATGCAGCATCAAACTACAGTGAGGTAACTGGGAAGCATTGTTTGTGTCCCATCGCCAACGTGGATTAGCGAACAATTGTAGTTTTTCAAAGGCTTTTGATTCCAACTTCCTGGTCTTGTCTTTGTGTAGAACATGTGGTGCTTTGCATGCTATGGTGATGAAGATTCCCAAGTACCTCAATGCCCAGGCCACCATCTTGGAAGTAAGAGCAATGGGCCTTCTTTTTTAATCCTATGCAGAGCACCATTTCTCATGCTATATATTTTGCTTTTGATGCTTGGTCAATATTTTTTTGTAATATACTCCAATGACCTGCAGGGGCCAATGCATAACACTCTGCTAATCAACCGCCCAAGGGTCTTCAGCCTGTGCTAATGCAACCAATCTTACTGATTATGGTTGTCATCATTCACTGCAGATTATGGTTCAGAAGCTAGGAATATTGATGAGAGCAAGATCAAGAACCTAGGCAATCTGGTGTTCAAGTGCTATGGGATAATAGTTGGGTAAGATTTGTAGATGTGTTCAGCTTCCACCCTGACAACTCTCCCTGCAATGGTTTTACGGAAATCCTTGTTTGCTTCAGGAAGATTGTGGTTATATCTTTTGAATTAATGGTCTGGAAAAAATCACAATATCCATGCTATAAACCTTCTAATGAATATAACTTTGCTTTATTTAAAGGGAACAATAGATCAATATTGCTTCCTAATTATTCGAGGTCATCGTGGAAAGGGCCAAGGTAGGTTTGTTTGGGTTACTTTTTTTGGCGAATGTGAAAATTGAGAAGTATGGTTCGTGGTCAGTATGGCTTAAGGAGCAAGCTGGCGAAATTTGCTGTTTTGTTTCCAGATGTAACATGTTGATCGGGTCAGCATGGATATATTTGTTGTGCAGCCTTCTTTTTAAATTAGCGAGAATTCCTAATCCAGCATTGATATTACTGTTTATAAGAGCAACTCCAACAGTTTGCTAAAACCACTTGGCATTCTAGGATTTTTGCCAAAATCACAAAAAACAGCCTCCAACAAGTTGGCAAAACTACTTGGCATTTCTGTGAGCTTGGCAAAATTCTCCCTTCACTTGCAAATATGCCAAGTGCTCCATCACTTGGCATCACGTGTATCCAATTTGCCAACTTGTTGGAGGCTTAATTTTGTGATTTTGGCAAAAATGCTAGGATGTCAAGTTCTTTTGCCAAGCCCAAATAGCAAACTGTTGGAGAAGACTTCTTTTTTCACTTGGCATTTGATTTTGAGACTTGGCAAAACTATAGATTTGCCAAGTGAGTTTTAACAAACTGTTGGAGTTGCTCTAAGTACTTAGAAATTTCATTATCTGTTTCGCTTCCATCACTTCTCTTCTTAGGTAGCATAATGAGATTTATGCATCCTATGCAGACGCCTAACTTTTGTCTAAGCTTCTAGGTTTGTCGTTCTTAAGTCAACTTTTTTTTCACTAATTGTAGGTCCAGATGGTCAATCAAATGTTTCTGATGGACATGGCCTGAAGGAAGACAACATTGGAGATTGTTATCGGTAGTCGGTTGTTTCTGATTTTTTTCATCAGATTTAGGTGTATAATAAACATTCAGTGGTGTATTGGCGTCTGTATAGGTCAAATTTCTATATATCCTGAAAACGATAATTGTCATCATGTATACTCTATTTATATGAAAAAATTGGTTGTTTCATATGCATTCCTCAAATGTAGCCGTAGCGTTAGCACGGGTAAACTTCGTCCATGGACACCTCTTGTCTGGAGACAAATATTTACACTTGCTATACACACTAGTACTACTATATATAGAAGAGGCACCATATATGGCAACCTCTTATACATAAAGATCACAGATTTAACACCATCCCTCAAAGACTAACTTGCTTAATTTCCTAATAAGACATGATTTAAAAAAGATTATATGCATGTCATTAATTTTGTTGGTTACCAATTGCATTGAGTCATTTTAGGCAAGATCATGTTTTAAAGATATGCATGGATGGGTTTGAAAGGCAGTCATACATGGCTAGGATTGAGTAGTCTAAATTACTTTATAATTCAGAATACATCGATCTTGAACCTTCCATACCCTGTGTTCGCACCGGCCGGGGTTTAAAAGGCAGTTATACTCATACATGCATTGCACCGGATGCGGAACTGGAACTTTTTTTAGCTCACATTTGATAAAAATAATAATATAATAAATTCAGCCATTTATCAGCTGTAGTATGTGTATTCTTGTAGCAGTCAGTAATCGGTGGTGATACGATACGTATCTTTTCCAATTAATTGATGCTACATACAATTAGATGATAGTCCGATTTGTTTGACTTGCTAGTATATGCTGCTGGTGAACAGTAGCCGCGCCGTGCCATGTGTACATGGCTACAAGCCCACCCCCAGTCCCCACCATGCCTTCGCCGCGCCGCTTACCAATCCTCCTTGGCGGCCACCTCCCCTATATTGCGCACAGAACGCCACAGGGCCGCTAGCCAGACGACACTGTTGTCGCCACCTCGCGTCCTCCCAGCGTGCCAGAGCAGAGAAACAGAGATCCCATGGCTCGCGTCCTCGTCGACGTCGTCCTCGTGGCCACGCTCACCGGTAAGCTCGTCGTGCGAGAGCGGCATGCATGCATGTACTCACTCATATCTGATCCGCGTGCGCTGGCTTTGCATGCAGCGTTCCTCCTCCTCGCGGCGACGCGCCTCCTCCGGCGACGGCGGCGTGGGTGGACTCGGACTACCCGTCGAGCGTGCCGTGCGGGGTGACCATGCCCGTGGAGCAGTGCGACCCGGCGGACGCCGCGGCGAACGCCGCGTGCCGGGACATGTGCCACTACGGA
Source organism: Themeda triandra (assembly GCA_018135685.1). Taxonomy (NCBI): domain Eukaryota; kingdom Viridiplantae; phylum Streptophyta; class Magnoliopsida; order Poales; family Poaceae; genus Themeda; species Themeda triandra. The sequence goes on along the minus strand of JAENPR010000972.1, from coordinate 139,568 downwards.
GGGCGGCGAGGCGGGCGGTGCGTGTCCCCTGGGCGGCTCGAGCTAGTGCAGGGATGCCATTGCAGGTGCTAGCTCGCCGACCGACCGACCGCCACCGTGACACGGGGGCGGCGGCGGCGGCCTGGGGACGCAATGTCGTCTCTCCTGTGGGAATAACAAAGCTTGCATGTATGACGGTGTGCAGATAGCAGAATAGCAGATCGTATCTATAGCTCTGTTTATTGATGCTGTGTTACAGCACGCAATGTGTTTTGTTATGCGCATTGGCTGTTCTTTTTTCTTTAGCAAATTGCATGTTTCCGGCTGCTGTCAGTGCCAAGCATTATCAACATGGACCGGTTATTTTCTAGTGCGATGACTGCGCTCCGTCCAAAATATACATGTTTTAGCTCTTCTAGATATATTGAATCTTACAGTATTTGCGTATCCTTTTTTTAGACCCAGTACAGACAGCATACACTCCTTATGAACGAACACATACCGTATCTCTATGAACACCTCGAGAAAATTAACCGTTGAGGATTGAATTAAGTGAGTTTTTTTAGAATGACACAGTATAACGACGTCCATAACATGTGCGCACATTCACTTCTATGAAGCTTTAGAGCCCCTGAGTGGAGATGAAATATGCAATATTTATTAATTAATTACCATATTGCTGGTTGATGTTAAGTGGCCTATACATATGTACCAACACTATGAGAGAAGATAACTCTTGACCCTTCCAAGCCTGAGTTGCTAAGTCAAAACATTTATCATCTATTATTATAGATTTATAGATATAGAATTATTATAGATTATAGATTTCTAGAATACAATTACAGAAATTTTTTATTTGATGATAGGCTTATACATTTATAGAATAGATATAGATTATAATTTATAGAATAGAACAACAGAGTTTTTTATTTGATGATAGGATTATAGATTTTATAAATAGATATAGATATAGATTCATAAACTGATTTAAGAATGCTGTTAACCCGCCTTGCTCAGTGTCCAACCGACCATGTTAACCTGGTTGCCAAAGTCCTTATCTGTCCGGAGAGTGTACTGAATAGGAGTATGTCTGTTCTCTGATTTGTATGTCTTGCCCGTGTATCTTAGCCCGTGTATCTTAGGCCTTGCGCTTTTTCCTCGCATGCTTGAGCCAAACCAGGGCACTAGAGCAGGCAAGGCAAGGTCTAGGGCTCCAGGCAGGCCAGGTAACAGGCAAGGTCTAGGGCTCCAGGCACGCCAGGTAACAGCTACCGTAATCTTTCTCGCAGCCCACGCCAGCCAGACCAGGAACACATCTACCGAAATCTTCAACCCCATCAGTAAATTTGCCTGATGGCGGTAACCTCTAGTACGAGCACTGCTTGCTTGCAGCGTACAAAAAGTGGGAAGAGAGCGCCTCCCTGAAGCTATGCTGCTTATTCGATTATTCCCCAGAAGAGAATACCACATCACAGAAACACTTTGTATGGCAGGCAAGTTTACAAATTAGTACATGGCTCATACATCATCACAGTTCACAAACAAGAAGAATTACACTCGTGAAAACAAGGCAGCATCGCCACAAAATATCGTCCATCCCTTTCTGCTGAAACCCTAGGCTGTACTGGGAATGCAACAGTCCTATAGTCTTATTCACACTTTGCAAGCACAACAAACTGATCAAGGACACGGCACTGGTGTGTTGTCCCTATAATAGGGGTCATGAGTATATCAAGTGGCCGGCATCAGGGACCTCCAGACACACTCGGGGGTGGAGGTGGACACTATGTTCTGGAGCAAGTACACTCATCAGGATGGTTGTATAGTAGATGTATTCTATCAGACGAGAAAAAGGCAAAAGCAAGAGTTGCGCAAAAAGCTGCTGTCTGAGATAGGCTTTGGCTTTACATCTGGATAAACAGCACCCACCCAGCACCTTCTGCTCATCAACCACAAATGTACATCTCCGGAGCTGAGTGTCAGCTAGGCTGTTCTGGCTTCTGAATATAATTACTGAATGTGGATGCGGACAAAATTCCACGGTTCGCCGCTTGTACAGGTGCAAGATTGTGGGCTGACCTCAGAGCTGCAGACAGTCCGCAGAGTAGTGTATTTACAGCTACTGTACAGGGTTTTTCACTGGCCTGCCCATCAAATGGCATTGTTGAGGCAACAAACTACAGCGAACTTGCCCCTTGACATGGAGTAGTTCGCCATCAATACCACATCCATCATGTGTATTTGGGCCTGCCTTGAGCCTCACAGACTTCACCTGAATTTAGCACAGCAATAAAATGAAGAGTTAAAAAAACTTTTCACGTGAAAAATTCTGAAAGAATGATACATAAATCATTAAACATGGCAATGTCCAATGGCTGTGACATTCGCATGAAATGCCATGGAAATAAATTCCATGACAGTAAATCATACAAGAACATGCATGACAGAAAGCATGGCATTCATCAAACCAAAATCAAAGCAACACTATCATGTATAGAGTAATGGAAGTAAGATTCAACACTTCGCAAAAAGCAGCCGCCATAGCATACCTTAACATATTCTACATTTGGAAGAGATATGTGCTTTCCAAACTGCAAAAGCACCAAAAATCTCAGTAATCTCAGTCTTCCACTTCCACCAACTAACAGCAGGTCCAAACAATTATCATCATATTCAGCCTTGGGAGCAACAACCTGAGAGCTCAGACTCTGCACAGTCTTGCATGAATGGTTGCACACCAGTACACCAAGATAGCGCCCTTTCCTAACTGTCCATCTTTCATCTAAGCTAGGTACCAGCTCCTTAGTCAGAGCAAGCTCAATGTCCTCACGAGGACTATGGAGCTCAATTGAAGTCTCAGGTTCCCAGTTAGGTTGATTATCCCATTTAGGTTCATCGTCCCACTTTGGTCCTGAATCCCATACAGCCACAGGTCCAGGATCAGAAATTGTGGACGACGTATCCTCTTTGTCTGCATTAACCTTAGAGGATTTTGCATCGTTTGTAGCAGACAAGCCTGGCCTTGCCTTTTCAGTCCTTGATTTTGACTTAGATCTACGCCAGTTGGGAGTAGATGTGCCATGGGAGTGGGGATGAAGCACTTCTTCTGGTTCTTTAAACGTACTCGCTCTCCCTAATGATAACCGCTTTGATTTCGGGTCAAGTGCACGAACAACCTCAGAAGGTTCATTATTTGCACGAGGACTACAAACCTCCAGCTCTGCCCCAGACATAATGCCTGTAGACATTATTGAATCAATGCTAGATAAACTTGAGGCACGTGGTAGACATTCTGCTCTTGATCTCCGAACTACATCATCATACAGATCAGATGCATCGACCTTTTCTTGTCCTACCAAACTTGTATGCTCGGCGCCATTGACATCTGACACTGGAAGATATTCCAATTCAAAACTGTACTTTGGCAAACACATAAATTTGAGAAAACCAGCTACGAAGTATCGTAAAGGACCAAAATGCTTCTGATATTTCTCTGAGAGCTCAAGAACTGCAAGAGATGATGAAACGTCACTTTTTTTAATTGCAGAAAAACTAAAGTGACCTAAGGCTAGCTCAAAGGCTAATTTTAGAGAACCAAGACAGGTAAAATGTCTGATGTGTTGAATATTTACCATCGCTAACAAAACCAAAATATGATACGGTTGTGCCATAATGCATAGTCCCACTTTGAATCCATTCAACAGAAAAAACATCAATAGGTGTAAGACCTCCCTGCAACCAACAGGTGGATCGATAAATATTTACATAGAACCATACATATCCACAACAAATGGTTCAAGCTAAAAACTTAAAAAAGTACTGCAGAACATCTATTGATTAAATTATGCAATCAAATGTACAAACAGTAGACAGAGACATACCATACTTTCACCTATTGAAAAGCTTTAACTTGCAACAGTTAAACTTGCTTCATCAAATTATTTTCCAATCTTCTAAGGTACTTATTAACAAAGAAAAAGCATGCTTAAGAAGGATTGGATGAATCAGGCAGCATTATAATAAGCCTATAAATTTCATGTAGGCAAGTTTCCCTTTCCTAATATATAATTTCAAAAGCACAGTTGCTCCATGTAGACATTATGACAAGATATGGCGGCTTATAGTCAATTCAGAATACATCAAACTTACAGTCAGTACTAGAAAGGTTACAAAGACGTTCTGACACCAAATAACTGAAACCGTACATGAGATGACAATGTTTTAACCACTCTACTCTCTAGGATGCATCAAAGCACTGAGGAAACAAGATAGCCAGAAAGGATAGAGCTACAGAAGAAAACTTGAGCTCCTACATGAAGATCAAGGCAAACCCAATTAGTGAGCAGCTAGCATGGAGAAACATGGGTGGTGCTGACGGCACAATGGCAATACACAGCCACTGGAATACACCATTTAACATCGATGTGTAGTGTGTCAACAGCAGGGTAGCATTACATGGCCAAGTGAACGTGGAGGAGAGATGGTAACTTGGACACACAGCACATGTAAAGAAGTTGGCTTGTTCAACATACAAATACTGAGGAAAAAGAGAGACGATATGGAGACAGGTAGATTCCGGGTTGCATGGGCAACAAAGTGACAATGTAGGATGGCAATTGTAGGAATAAAGGGGCAAATAAAAAAAATCCAAGATTAGATATGCTTATCTCTTCGTAATTCAAAATCACCATTAATCGCAGACAAAACATGTAGTTCACTTCAAACTAGCTAATAGAATATTTTACAGCAGGGAAATGAACAACCACAGCTGTCAGTTACATGCAAATACCAACTAGGAGTACAAAGAAACAGAAAATGAAGTAGAATTGAAACAAAACAAAGTGTTCTTTACCCTGACAATTGACAATGCTGCAGAAATTGGATCCTTGACACCCAAGACTGTCCAAATAAGTGAGTTATCAGACCCAGCAGGTATTATACCTATTGGAACAGAGGCGGCCATATTTTGATCATCTCTGCATAGAAGACCATTGAGAACCTACACAATGGATTGATTACTACATCAGAATCTGTAGTTGACATACAAATTACTACTTCTGTGACATGCAAGGAAAGGATGGCTTCAGAGAACTAGCAAACATACAAGGACCTAAATGGTGTTTCAGGAGGTATGATAGTAGCAAACAAATAGGTCCCTCAAAACTTAGAACCACGGTGAGTAATACATCTGAACACAATTTAGAATTCCTATGGATTTAAAAAACTAAAAACTTGGCATGGGAAAAATCAGATATGATGTACAGAATTTCTTGTGTGCTCCTACATAAGATCGCATGAAAGAAAACACTAACATGTTACATGCTACATGCACTCAAGGACCCACGTGGGTAACACACAGTAACCTGCCTACACTTGTGTCTTTGCTTCATGAAAAAGGATTGACCAGGTTAGTGTTCAGGCCAAGAGGTATCATATGCTAGTGTGACTCAGTTTAAGAACATAATGCCAGTCAATCACCCCACAACTACTAAACTCGAGACATGTTGATAACCACCATTCAGACAAGAGCCTAGAAGATAAGATTGCGAGCAAGTAGTTCCCGAAAGAGTAGGTCAAGTTGAGGAGCTACTAGGCCAGTTAGATAATTATTCTGGTTTATCGATGGCGAAAGCCATACAAGGTATGGATGTCAGAAATGAGGATGATAAGCCTGTCATTACAATCACCTTTTCTCTAGCAGGTTAAAAAACACTATAGCAAGAAAAGGAAATCAGCAAAAAAGGATATATGCATGGATGAAACTAATAAGTGCTAACCTCATTTACAATTCCATCACCACCCACACATACGATACCTAGCAAATACAGGCAAAAAGTGAGGCAGATGATGAATGTAAAACACTCATCTAAGATGTGAAATTGTATATACCATCAGGACAGGTACTAAAATCAATAGTTGATATAAGAGATTTTGCATGACCAGCATGTGTAGTTTTTACCACTTCCATCTTGAAACCTGCAAGCTGTGGCTAGCACTTATTATTAAACCATACCAAAGTTCCTGAGATACTGAAAAAATGCAGAATGCATTAACAACAAAAGTATGATGACATATATGTCTTTGTATATAAAACAAGTTAATAACTTCAGCATTCTATGACTGGCACGACAGGTCAAGAATAGTCCTAAAAGGCATGATCATGAAACAAGAAAATGACAGTAAGGCAGCAGAGATGAAACTATCTGAACATATAAGGGGTCAAGGGCTAAGTAGAGTTGAATCAAGACATCTACATAATGGCATCAAAGTCTTGATTCATTTAGACACCAATGTTTCTCAACAAGTTAGTCTACAAGGGTTGCGTTTCCAATAGAATCTTGGGTGAAAAACTATAATTAGGACTAGGAGCATGGAGCAGCTTTCCAAAGTTTCAATTACCATTTTCCCAAAATATATGAACAATAACAACTAGATGCCTTGCCAACATGCATGACTTAGCCAGAGAACCTTTATAATGAGTCCATGTAAGATATGGATAACATGGCCCTTTAAAAACCACTAGATGCATGCTGATGCTTCTAAAGCACAGCATAAGTCCCAGCTGGAATTTAACATAAAGAAGAGTACTCCATAAAGAAATATCCCAGTGAGATAACTAAAGTATGAAACCATAAAATTGAGATTGTCTATCACAAAAATACACACTAAATGCTCTAAGCAGGCTGGACCAATGAATTATACATAATTCTTCACCTACCTATCCATAAATATACACTGTCAACATTTGCATTTGACTAGATAATGTTGGTATGACTAGGAACTTTGTAATTCGTTGTTTTTTCAGTCAAAACAGATACCCTAATACAATCACGAAACATGTAACACAAGCATAGCATGAAGTTTAGTTGAATGAAGATTGCCCTAACATTCGTCTTTATGAAACACCTGACTAAATATGATTTTAGGAAGCATGAATATAAGTTGACTAGATTCTCTCTGATTCTTCGTTAATCTTTTTAGAAGAAGTGACAGCACAGATCCAATATTGAGATAAGATGCATGCTTTTACTAAGCTAGACATAGACATACCTTAAATATGGGTTCCACTTTTCCATGAAAAACTTTGCTAGATCTACCATGGCCAGATCGAGGATTCAAGATGACAAGTATCTTTGGTGGAGACCGACATTTAACATAAGGATCAAACATGGCATCAAACTGAATGAGTTCAGAAGAATGCTTCTTGCTAGATGCCATGGGGTGAGGCAACAGGTTTACGTAGCATTGCTGGTCTGCAAAACTATTAACCCACCGAAAGGCCTCGTGCGGAGAAGTGGATACGAACTTCAAGTCATTTTGGGTTCTTCTAGGCTTCATAAAACAGGATCTTTTTTCAAGAGGACACGCATGCACAGTGAAATGCCGGAGACCAGAATTATATGATACCTGCATGGTCATTTGATATATATTAAATTGATTCCAAATGTTGAGTACACACAGTAGAAGTGAAAAACATATATGCGAGTTTTGCAAGTCAATGAGATAACTTACAGATACAATATCCTCAAGCTTAAGGATGTTAGAACCCCATATAAGGGCTTCAGTGCTGAGCCTAGCATCGAAGCAATTGCTGCTAGACCCTGATCCAGACTGTTCACTGGATGAGTTTTTGCTTTGTTATCTAATGTAAGCTTCCCAGAATAAACTTCATACCCTAGCAAATCAGATTTCTCATCTTCAATTCTGATAGTATGTGTGCTCGGCTTTTCTGAATCCTTGAGGGCATCATCAGCATCCTTTTGCTTTGAGAATATTGATGGGTTGCTTGTTTCTGGAGATACAGGAGGAGGTTGTTGATCATCTGCAGTGGGAGAACGCCTGCTACTTGTACGACGAAGTATCTTATGGATTAACCCTCTTGGTGAAGTTAGCTTCTGCTCATGATGATCAGACTTCTGCATCTCTGAATTCTAAGGATATATCCAGTACATTGATAACATCAGGAGATGTTACATGTTAGAAAACATATGAAGCATCACTTAGGGAAGCTCATGAGAAGCCCACTCATGATTAAACCTGCAAAATGTGACTGGACATCAGCTTGACAAAAAAGATAATCTGAACTATTAAACCACTAAACAAATTCTAAGCATATAATCTAATCTGACTAATATATTATTGTTTTAAAACAAATAAAACTGAATGCTCTTAGATGTACATGCACCTGAATAGCCCGGAAAGTTTAAGATTTATAAGGTCATACAGTTTACGGAAAAAAACATACACATTACACGAACAATATAGGATAAAGGTAGTGCTTGAGGCATATCGACTATGGTCTGGTTGTCCACTCTTGAAATGGAAGACCAAAGCTCTGAAAGTGATTTGCAATGCTTCTAAGGATCTCTATGACTCTAACCAATAGTGACAAACGAAAAGATAACATAGCAGCCTTAGAGAAACAACATGTTTGGTAGAATACAGGCTGGCCTTTTCAAATCAAAATATTACAAGAGAAACAATTCTTCTACCTAACTTTAGAAACCAGAAGGCAAGGGTTTCATATTAGAAGGTACCAAGCAATTCCTAAAAAAACACTGTATCACATCCAAGCTTCAGAAGAGGTACAGCTACAATCAGGGGCACTCGTGACAGACGAACTTGCTCCAATCAGGGGGCGGATCCAGCAAATGGACATGGGTGCACACATGTACGCCCAACAATTTTTGCAAAACTTCCAAGTTAGGAGGCTTGTCAAATCAAATAGCTAAACAACTTTAGGTTAGGGTTTCGGCGCTCAGCTCCGCACAGCATAAGGGAAGGGAAGAGAAGGGGTGGGAGTACCTGGTGGGAGCTCGTCGCCGGCGAAGAGACCGACGAAAGCCTCGGCACCTGCGCCTGGCTTGGGGCGGCGGCGGCCCACCAGTCGTCTGAGAGCGAGAGGAGAGCGAGAGACAGACAGACAGACAGGACGAGGGAAGACGAATGCAGCAGACGGAAGAGAGGAATGCATGCAGGTTCGTTCGACGCTCGACGGCGAGAGAAAAAAAAAACGCATGGGCTTCTTGTGGGCCGGTTTTTGTTTCCACAGCTTCTTTGAAAAGTTCTGTTTTTTCTATTATTCTTTCTCTCCCTTTTAATTTTTTATTCTTGTTGATTTCATATGTATATTCTCTTCATTGGACACTATCAATGGCTACTACAAAATTTGTTTTAAGTAACAGAAATAACAATGATGTTTATGAATAACTTTTTATATTTTAGTAAGGTTGAATTATCCTATTGAAGCTAGAAGCCATGTTCATTCACAAACCAAAAAGCTATAAAACATTTTTATAAAATAAAAAAAAATCTCTTTGTGACAATTTTCCAAGTGAATATTACATATTTTTGTGCTAAACATGTAAGTAGTTCCTATGAACTAGAAACATTGCTACCATCAATAAAAAATGGTATTGACTCATATTTTTGCGGTCCAACAAAAACTAATAAAGAGTAATAACATTTCAATATCCCATGAAAAAATTAAGTCTTCCTAGAATTCTCTTTTCATTCTATAAATTTACTTTCTAAGGAGTTTTATGCTGCAACGGGGGTGAAAGATTATATTGCAAAAATATTTTGTGTGTTAGAATAGCCACACTTTATCAACCTTAAACAAATTCGTCCAAACTAGTGTGTATTGTCTGCACGACACAAGAAAAGTAGAGACACATAGTGGTGTTAAGTCGATAGAAAAACACCCATCGAAAACAGAAGTATACAAGTTGAAAAGACAGACATCGTTATGAGAGCAAAAGAAGCTAGTAGTCTACTTCTACCCCTTAGTAGCTAGGCTAGTACGGTGATTTAGAGTATCTTCAATAGCTCTCCAATACGACTCCCCAATAGAGTGATAATTGGATAGCCCAATGCTACTTTTATTATTATTGGAAGAGATGTTGTAGCAGGAACTCAATAACCTCCCCAATACATGAGGCCTACTTGTTAGGATATATTTTTCATTGCTTTCTTTCTTTCATTCTCTCTCGCACGGTCACTTCTTCCCGTCTCGACCATCGTATTCTCATGCGTAGATATAGCCATGCCGCTCCTCCATCCATTTGTCCCTAAGCTCCTCGAGCCCCTCTGCCCATAGCCTTGGATCTTTTTGGGCCCCTGTGGCCCTAGCCATGGAGCTTGGTTGCCCCTGACGCCCGTTTGCCTCCTGCCATGATCGTCGTCACTGGTTCCTCGGCGGATACATAGTGGAAGTGATAATTAACAATGGGTCCCACTCTATTGGAGGAGATGCAACTTCACATTCATTTGAGGGAGGTGATGTGTTTTTTTGTGTCCACCAAAAAAAGAGAGTTGTTGAGGAGCGTTGGAGAAAAAAAGTGAATAATCTCCTACAATATGCAATTTTATGGGGATCATAGGTGAGATTGGGGAACTATTGGAGATGATTTTAGAGTGAGGTAATCTCTGCTCAGAGTCCAGAAGTAGTCTCCAGAATCCGATACAGTTCTCGTACCTTTTCTCTTTTGTAAGAGTTTTGTTATTTAAATATATGGGAAGCATGCAACGCATTACTGTGGGAGTAACGGGTGATTTAGAGTAAAATTATACCTATAGTTACTTATATAGGAATAAACTACTACAATTAATGTTGATGGGGCAGCTATACACATGTTAGTGAATGACACATCTCACTGATGTAGATGTGACAGTTGCATGTGCTAGTGAATTGCCAACGTGGACAGTATGCAAGTGCTCACAACTACTCTATATGGGACCATTGCCATTGAATTCTTTTCCCTATTCCGTTGCTTAGCAAGTAGGTTGCCCGAATAGAACGTCCCTAGCAAGTGGTGGTCAACCTGATGATGCTTATTGGTGTGATACTAGTGCAAAATCGAGGATTCGCCACTCTAATTGCTGGCATATATCTTGAGCTGAAGAGGGAAAGTTTGGGGACAGGTTTTTGTTGGATTCCCGTTATTTACACCCCATGCAAAAAAAAGGTTTTAAGGAGCATTTTTGGATTCCCTTCTTAGAGATGCTCTAATAAAAACACAAAAAAATTATAGTGGCACCATAAATCCTCTTCTTACCTTAAATTTGAGTCGCCGTCCATCCTGTCTCAAAAAGCAGGAGGCTGAGATTTAGGAGAACTGCAACGAGGGAAAGTAATTTAGGATGGATTTATTTATGTTAAGTGTGAATCGTATAAATGAGAAAACCTAAGATGAGAGCTTTCATTTAAACCGAATGCCAAGTTTTTTGTCCATAAATTTTTCTTCTCTCTTCAAAAAGAAAACAAAAACAAAAAGACAAACTGACTTTCTTATATTCATTTAATTCTAGGCAATGCCATAGGTGATGTCTGCGTACGTGGCGTACCAGAATGGTGTCACAAAGTTTTTTTATCAAAGATATGGATGCCTGGGACCCCAAAGGCCCAAACAAAAGATAGGAAATCCACACAAAATAAACAGGGGGAGAGGACAAATTGGACGGATGCTGTTCAATCTCAATACGAATAAGGAATTGAGGACAACGATGGAGCACCAGAATTTGGCCAATCCTTTTGAGCAAAAGATGTTTGGAGCTTCCAAAGCCCGTATCTTTTAAGGTCACATGGACACGCTCGCTCATATGCTTCAGAGTTTACGCTAGCAAACAATCAGGCTTAGCGTTTCTCAAAAAACAAAAAAATCAGGCTTAGCGCACTACAGTACAGTAATTATTTTCCTGACAAACCGCTGACTGATCTAGATGCAGCAGCATGAGTTGCTTGGGATGCAACTTTCAGCTCACACATCCCAACTACTTGCTGCTAATTCAAGCCAACTACTAAACCACACCTGTAATCTCATCTCTCCTGGCTGTATACATCTCGCATCACAGTAACCAAACAATTTTTTTTTACAGAAACATCTCAACAATGATTGATGGGAGGAGAGAACATATTCTACAGGCCCCATAAAAGAATTATTTGCCAAGACGAAATCTAGACACATGGCATTGCCCCGCTGCACTCGCTTGAAGCCCACTACATCCAAGATATTCTTTTCTGACTACGAAGCTTGGAGTACCATTCACCTACACTACAAGTCAGAAACCTATATTATTCCCTCGCTCTTAAAAAAGCTAAATAGAAGGGAAAGCTGTGCGTATCATCGCCGGTGACGGTGAGCAATCCTGTCACCATCCTCCACGTGCAACCTTAAATCTCAATGGCCTTGACCACTGTGTCTGTGATCTGGATTTCAAAAATTCAAACCGTCTGAATTAATATTTTAAGACACGATCAGGAGAAGAGAATCAAAGTTAATTATTTGTAAATTTTATAAATTGGGGAGCAATTGGTTTTTGTATTTCTGAATAATATAAGAAAAAGAAAAAAAAGAAAAAAGGCAAGTGAGATTTGAAATGGACTGGGGTGGTGTTAACAACAACTGCAAGGAGAAGGAGATGCGGCCACCCGTCCCCAGCGTCCATCCCTAAAACATCGCCACGTCCCGCGCCTGCGCCACCCCCAAATGTCCGTGGCCACCGGCGGCGGCGGCGTCCACCACCGAGTCCAATGCCCAAGCCCCACTACGCCGCCTCCTCGCCGCCGCAGCAGCCGACGCTCCTCCCGCTCGCGCTCGTCCCGCCGCGGCAGTGCCCGCTCGCCGCGGCCGTGCTGGCGCTGCTCTCGCTGCTGCTCGCCACCGCGCTCTGGCTCCTCCTCGTGCTCGCCCCGTCGCAGGGGGCGGCCCCCGCCGCGTCGGCGCTGTCGGATGCGCGCGCCGCGGAGGCCGCGGCCGCGGGCCCCGCCGGCGCGGCCTCTCCCCTCGCGCTCGGCCACATCGTCTTCGGCATCGCCGGGTCGGCGCATCTCTGGCCGCGCCGCCGCGAGTACGTCCGCCTGTGGTGGGACCCCGCCGCGATGCGCGGCAACGTGTGGCTCGACGCGGGCGCGCCCGCCGCGCCGGGGCCCAGCGGCCCCTGGGAGGGCGCCCTCCCGCCGATCCGGGTGTCCGAGGACACCTCCCGGTTCCGGTACACCAACCCGACGGGCCACCCGTCGGGGCTCCGGATCGCGCGCATCGCCGCCGAGGCCGTGCGCCTCGTCGGCGGAGCGGCGGGCGCGCGCTGGGTCGTGCTCGTCGACGACGACACCGTGCTGTGCGCCGACAACCTCGTCGCCGTGCTCGGCAAGTACGACTGGAGGGAGATGGTGTACGTCGGGGCGTCGTCCGAGAGCCACTCCGCCAACACCTACTTCAGCCATAGCATGGCTTTCGGAGGTGGCGGCGTCGCGCTCAGCTTCCCACTCGCCGCTGCACTCGCGCAGACGCTCGACGTGTGCATCGAGAGGTACCCCAAGCTGTATGGAAGTGACGACCGCCTCCATGCCTGCATTACCGAGCTCGGCGTGCCCCTATCACGCGAATACGGATTCCACCAGGTATCTAGCTTACCCTTCAACATTTTGCCTACAACTCTGATCACCTGATCCAGTTAGTATTGCTTTGCTATTGTGCTGTGGGACTTCCTCATAAACTAGTTCTCAGCCACAGCCACATTCGATGTGTAAACACCCCCCAAAAAAATGTTTGGAGTCTTCATGAATCATTCCCAATGTAGAGGTTGGTCTTGATATTGAAGAGAATGCCTCTGTTAATGTTTCAAACCTTACCATTTCAGTCATACTTGTTTCATTAAGGCATAAAGGAATCCCACTGTTGCCCCATCTGAGCTGGTCAATCATATCACTGATTGTATTTTAACAAAAGTAGGGCATTGCCAGAGTGGTTATGAAAGTGAAAGAAAAGTTTGGTAGACTTGAAGGCTACTTTTGTTTGGACTCTTTTCTTCCCTGGACACTTTTGCCAGGATTGGCTTGGTTATTCTACAGTATTGTTTCTGTCTCTGTCTCTCAAATCTCAATGCCACTCTGAGAAAATTGCCACTCTGAGAAAATTGGCAGTGGTTGTGCTTGAGAGTGATACTAGCTTATTACTAAAAAATGTGTTGTTTTCTGCTATCATAATCATAATAAAAAGTTACATTGATTTCCAGCTTTGTTAGTCTGAGTAAATCCATCCATCCTTCTAATTTCGTTTTTCCTTCTCATATATCAGTGGGATATCAGAGGCAATGCTCATGGGTTATTGGCGTCTCATCCAATTGCTCCTTTCATCAGCATCCACCATGTGGAGCTTGTGGACCCCATATACCCTGGATTGAACTCTCTGGAGAGTCTGAAGCTGTTTACGAAGGCTATGAAAATGGAACCCATGAGCTTCCTGCAGCGCTCAATTTGTTACGATCAAAGCCAAAAGCTAACGTTTGCTATCTCGTTGGGCTATGTTGTTGAAGTGTACCCCAATGTTGTTCTTCCTCGTGATTTGGAGCGATCACAACGTACTTACATTGCTTATAATAGGATGAGTCAGAGAAATGAATTTGATTTTGACACTAGAGATGCTCAGAAGTCTTTGTGCAAGAAGCCAATCTTATTTTACTTGAAGGATGTCTGGAAGGATGGAAACATAACTATGGGATCTTATGCACGGTCAAGTGCTAGGGATGACCTCAAAAGAAAGGTGTTTTGCTTCCGGTCACCCCCTTTACCTGACATAGATGAGATCCAAGTTTCTTCGTCTCCATTAAGCAAGCGCTGGCATCTGGTTTGTTACTATCATTTCTTAAGAGTACCTCATTGTCTCTCTTAATTATTTACAAGTGCTAAGTTACCATTCTGCTGATATAGGCACCAAGAAGGTTGTGCAGTGCACTTAAAGGATCTATTGATGGTACTCTTTTCATGTTTGTTCAGCAATGTGGACGTGGGACTTTTGGCTCAGCTTCTGATTCCTTATGACGGATGGGAAACAGAGATGTATATTTTCTGTCCAGATGATACCTGGAAGATGTAGTTACCGCCCTACATTCTTTGAGTCAAGTATCATTGGGGTTCTTTTTCTGCCTCAAACACTTGACAGTAGCCAACTGCTTGCTATAATTGGTAGTTACTCAAGGTAGTTTCTGTATCCTCTCTTAGTGGATTACATTTAAAAATAGCATGTTAGTGTTGATGAGAAGTGCCTGTGTCCTGTAAGGCACTTTATAGCATAAAGCATTAATATGGCTTCTCAGCCTAATACAATTTGCTGTTCCAGTATTATTGACCAATCATGTGCTTGATGCAATCATTTTATTGTTTCTTGCCACATTGTTACATACATGGCATCTACTGCCAAGAACAGATTAAGTGAGCCATCATTCGTGGGCTAATATTCTAACAGCTTCAAGTTCAACATGAATGAGATATGGAAATGATATGTAATAAAGTTAACAACTATTTCATTTTTACTTGGGAAAAGTTTGTGTGCTGCACCTAGTTACTGGACTTCCAAACTAATTTCATGTGCACATAGTTAATTTAATGACCCTGGTTGTCCTTAATGTTCTATTTTCATACCTTGCTTTCAGAATTATACACACTTTTTACGCAGTTGCCTAATTCAAAAGTCTTTTGCTATTTTGCTGAGTTCCTGAATTCTGAAAGATTGGGCTGTTATTTTTAAGTTTTATGCACAAAGACGTCCTGTTTGTGCAATTGTTACCGTAACTATCCTTGAACTTGACTCTTGCTCTCGGTATGAATAGGATAGGCCATTCTTTGCCAACTTTCTTTGACTTTTCCTTTGCCACCGATACTTGCCTTCTTGTTTTATTGTAGAAAGAAAAGGTTTTGGGGGGTTTATACAAACTAATTCATCCTTTCACTTAAAAGGGTAAAACTTCTTTGTTTTAAACCATGGAGTGTAGTTTGAGCCTGTCACACACAGTACCACACAATATATGGGCCTAGTTGTCTTGGCATTGGGCCTTGTGGTTTTGTGCTGGCAACAACAAGTGGTGGCTATATAGGAGAGAAGCTGGAGACTTATAAAACAAGAAAATATTTGAAACAAGAACTGAGATTAGGAAGCCGGGCTTCCTCACTATTGAGATCTTCTCCGATTTCCTCTTTGATTAGCTCACGCTCATGGTTTGATCTCGCCGTGGGCAGTGGGTGGTGACAAAGCCTCATTTTTCCTTTCCAGAAAGTAGGATTGTAGAGGGATATATAGATGTGCATGTTGCTAAAAAAAAGTGGAAGGTAACAGAAAATAACAGTATGCTTGCTGATTGGAGACGAGATTCATTCTGTCCACAGAAAAACTGTCTGACTTTTATAATTCCTCTTGTGTAGTCTTAAGCTAGGTTAGTATATTGTAGTGCTGTAGGCCATAGGAGGCTGAGTCACTGTGATATAGTGAATGATTGCTTTGCATGGATTTAATTGAATCCATGCATGTGCTCCTCCAAAGCTGATCACTGATCTAGTTAACAGTCATATTGATGATCAACCAGTTTCCTGGGCAGAATTTGGGGGAAATGTTCGTATTAATTCAATCATTTGGTCATAAATATTCCTGTTAGTGGAAATATGATTTAACTTGAAAATACTGCACCTGAAGTTCATCTTCTCCTCTAGTGTATGCCCCCAATGTCGAATAGCTTGCACAAGGTTTCTTTTCTTAAGCTCAACAACTATAAACCTATGGAAGCAGCTAGAGATGAAAACATAAAATCCCAATTATGGATCTAGTTGAATCCATGCATGTGCTCCTCCAAATACTGTGCTTGCTGTAAAGTGTTCACAATCACAGCAGTACATGGAATCTGAATTGGAATCATAAAAGGATTAGTTAGTTATAAATCTTATATGCACTGCTAGGTCAATATTTGTTTTCCTATTGTATTTTTGAGTTTTTCAAAGACTTACATCTTGAACCGCTTATAATTTGTAAAATAAATAAATAACTTTTCTAGTAAATCTGCATCATAGGCTGGAAAAAATAAAAGAAAATAAAAAAAATGCTGCATTAACATTAGTTACACAATTGAGATTTATTATTTGGAAACTTGTTTCTCTTCTGTAACAAGATCTTTCATGATTTGTTTTTGCACGTGTTGGTGGCTTGGTGCTAACTTTTTCTCTTAAATGTTTTTTCTCTTTCATGTTTCCATGTAATGCTTGCCATAGTCACAGCTTCATGCTGTGCTTGCGTACATGCCAATCTGTTAGCAAAGTCTTGTGTTGTCTTTGTTGATTTTAATGGAAATATTAGTATAAATGTGCTAGAAGTGTACAATTTGCCAAATTGACTTGAACTTTCTGAAATTGTATTTTGTAGCAGTTGCTGACAGAAGAATTTGCAGAAAAGACATGCTGGATATTTTTGCTTGGGTATCTCTCTGTGGCTGGTGTCTGCTACTTGGAGAATGTTGCCTTGTGAAAAGACCTTTGACTAAAGCAGTGGTAGGCTGATAACTAACTGTCTGCTCCATGAAATGTGTGAAATCAGGTAAGAATAGTAATATGTTAGTCGTGGGTTTTAGGGCTGTAATCCTGTAACCCTTCTTCATAGTTCATACCCTAGTTAGGTTGTGAAACAGTGTAAGGCACGACAGCCGTGAGGGATAACTCATTCAATCTATTCTTTCCTGTGACGTTTCAAAAACCTTCCTGTCCTATGCCTTCTCCTGTGGAAGGTAGCATTAACCAAAGAGTCACTGTGGATTTTAGTCAGGATCCAGTATGATATTTGAGCAATTGACTTTAGAATTTGGACTTATCTAGTCCTAGATTCATCCACACCTGTTGGAACTCAGGGGTAAAGCTTTCAGGTTCCTAAGGGAATCGAACCATTTCTTCATTTTCTTGTGAAATTTCAACGAGCTGAACAGAACAGGCCCTGAAGTTTACTTTCCTTTCAGTTTTGTTCGACTTCATCTGGTATATGTCTAATGTTTGAGTTTAAATAAACATGGATCTGACTCCCTTTCCAATACCTTGATCTAGTTGCTAGTTTGCTTGCTACTGTATTTACTTCTAGCCAGTTTTTGTGAGGACTTCCGGTTTCTTCCAGTTTCCCATCACTGTGGGAATGCTGATTGACAAACATAAACCTCCATCATATTATCCTCTGAACAATGCATTCATATTTATGCTCTCCAATCTCCAGTATTTAGCAGCAATTTTTTTTGCAGTGTTATTTTCAGTAGTGAACAAATGAACATGTTCTATGGGCCTGATGTATCGACGGCCCCAAAATCCCATCTTAGTAGAATGCTTTCAGGCCCATTGAGGTCCATGGAGTTCTGTTACCCATGTCGGGTCCATATATATCATTTAAAAGGCCTATAGCCGTTTTTTCTGGGGGGGTGGTATTGAAAAGCCTGTATACTAAGCCTAAAAAAGGCTGTACCATGAAACCCTCGTTTGACCGGATTGCAGTATCGAAATGGAACTCACGGCATGGCTTTCGGTTTCCTAGCTTGGATAGTTGGAAAGCTTGGATAGAAGCGACAACTCATTAGCAAAAATTTGAGTAACTTGGGCGTTTCATCCAGGAAGTTTTTCAAGGGAACAGGGCTCCATTTTCATCCCTGAACACTGTGTCAGCCAATACTTTGGGTTCGACGTAACGCAAGAATTTCAAATGGATGGAATTGAACATGTATCCTTTGGCAACCCCACGATCGAGAACATATGTGTCCTCTTTTAGCTTGCTGCTGGGCTTCTTCTCCTGGTCTGGAGAACAGAGGAGTCTTCGTTTTGGCCACTACCAAAGCCCCACGAGAAACCGTGATCACCGACCATTCGCGCGTGGGCCTTCTCGCTACCAGCAACACCGATCTGATCGGTCCTGGATCAGAAAGACCACATGAACATGACACGGAAGTTTCTGTGTGAAAAAACTCATGTCCTTTTCCTGCAGTGCCTTGCAGGCTGTCCATTGTCCGGTAAACTTTATTCCACGCTGCATGTTTTGTTACTTCTCTGCCTAACTATATAGCTATCGCCACTTTTGTAGTCATTCCGCCCCAGTAGGTGGTAACCTATTATTCCAGTGTAAAAAAAGACAGGCGACGCGACGGTGGCATCTATGCGTTGCGTGCAGCCGGGGAACAGGTAGCTAGGTGATGTTGCCGTCCACGCCGGCCGTGGCGCAAGCAGTAGTAGAATTTGGTTTTGACACACGAGTGCACGCACACGACGAGAGTTTGACTGATCACTGATGGTTGCCGTTCTAATTAGCTTTTAGGGTCTTCTTGCATCTGTGGAGAGAAGTTGGTAGGAAACCTAACCGGAAACCCCCAATAAATAAAATAATTAAAGCGATCGACGCGGTCGATGATTGGCCACGCCAAACACGAGCTCGAATCTTCACAATCGTTTGGAACGCGGTAATTAGAGCAGGAATAAAGCTATGCAAATTGACATTCTAAGGGCAGTCCCAATGGGGAATTTATGACGGTTTCTATCCTTATTAATTAGCTTGACAGCTCAGCCTTTTACTGACGTGGCAATAGAATTAATGAAGAGAGAGGAGCCAAAACAAGGAAACGGTTTCTTCATGAGGTAACGGAGTCGACGCTAGCACCGAGACGCATCGAAACAGCCCGCACGGCGTTGGGGAGAAACCAGTGGTTTCCATCGCCATCAATCCAGATCGATTGCTCTGCCGGTCCGCCGTCGCGCACGCGAAGCCGCAGCACCCCCGCGCGCCTCGTCGGTCATCCCTGCTCCGCGTCGGCTACCGGTCATCCTTGGTCGCGCAGGCCGTGGGTCCTCGCTCTGGCGGCGCCCGCCGTACGTGCTGCTCGGAGCTCGCGGCGATGGACTCGATGAATCGGCGGACTCGTGCGGTGGTTTGCTCGCATGCGGAGGTGGACGTTGGTGCCGGACGCCGGTCATGCTGCTCCAGGGGTGACCACGGTGTGCATCCGATCCGTTTATGGCGGCGGCGATAGTTTGTGGCGGCGGGCGGCCCCTGCCTCAACGGGAAGCTTCGCGTCGAGGATGCCCCCGAGCTGCAGCTCAACCGCACCAGCAATTAATTATTGTAGAAACCTTGGATTGGAAAAGATAGTTTCTATAGCACATTAATTACTCTATTTGTCTCTTGGAAAATGAATCAAGAAACTACCCATTGGGACTGCCCTAACGTTATTAACTCATAAAAAAATGTAACAGACCAGCAAATGAGCAACGCCTTAGCTTGCACTGCACAGCAGTTACGATCAGACAAGACAACCGCGCAGCGTCCGGCAGTGATCCAGTCGAGTGGCAGCCAGCCGCGCCCGTTCCAACAAGCAGTTTTGCGTGGACACAGAGGGCGGTTGGAATCGGAACTGCCAGCGCAGCGAAGCGAAGAGACGCATCCACCAGTCACCTGCCAGATGCGTGCGTGCCACAACGGAGAAGCCCGCGCCGCGCGCTGGCCGGCACGCGCGACGACGCGAAGCCCGGCACCCTTGCAGGTAGGTGCACGGACGTGTGAAGCTGAAACGGCCGGGGTCCGCTGCAGCAACCGTTCCCTGTTTCAGTGCATTGCAGTGTGCCGTAGTAGCTTTATCAGATCATTCAATCGAAGAGAAGTTCACCTTCACTGCGCTGCAGATACAGTGATCGATCGAGAATGAATGTGGCCGTGGCATGGAGATGATGCCCTCTCCTGGTTGGTTACTCCGTGTCAGTGCTTACTACACCGATCGGCCGAAAATCGGTAGTACTAGTAGTTGTTAATACCGTGCCGTTCAGACACTGCAGACTAAAGACCACGCGCCGCTAGCTGGGCACGATTATTGGCGCTCCGATAGTGACTGCTTCTGGATATTACCCTGCCGCCGGTTGCAGCGTCCAACTGCATGCATTGGGTTCGTTCTCCAGCAAGATCAGAACCGTGCATGGCCCGAAGAATATTTACCGGAGTTTTCTATCTTTCAGGAAGCATCTATCTATCGCGTCGCTAGCTAGTGGTTGGTTGTCAAACTAGCTAGCTGACCACACGGTAAGAATTACTTGGTGATATATGCGCGAGCGTGACAGCGAAACGGACCGGATCAATCGATATGTACGATCGAGAACTCTCGAGAGATGTAACAGGTGGTACTTTACTAAACGACCACGAAACGGGAGTCGAAACTGACAGTTAGACTCCGATCGTTAGGGAAAGATTAACAAACGCACGTTTAATTAACGGGTCACGATCCATCGAGATGTCAAATTATCGTCATGGCCAAACTAGCTATAGCTGCTGCGGGCCTGGAGAACATGTTCATGCATGCACGCTGTCAAATTGCTCTCTTATCAACAGATGAAGTTTATTATTATTTTGGTCCAATAATTGTGCCATTGCTTGTACTGCGCACTGTACAAACGGGAGTATAAATATATATATCTATATATCTGTAGCTTGCGTAACCATACCAAACCACTGATATCGACGCTTACCACGGTCATAAATTAGTTATTCGTAACAATCACGACACTGCAGATAGAGAGCTGTTCATATTTGACCCTCAAGTCTCAACCCTCGGTCAGTATTTCCCACCGACCCAAGCAACTGCGGTTAAAACTAACTCTGACCACCACACAGCACCACACCACACCACCTCGTTGATTACGTGAAGAACCGAAACATATATTCAGTCGGATCGACCGATCCATCCATTGATCAGAATGAAATCTGAACGAAGCAGCTCTGACAGCGGCAGGCAGCCGCGCGGGCGCGCGCACTACGGACGGGCGCTGACGGTTACGTGCAGGCGCCGGCGCTGAGGCGGACGCGGTCACCGTGTGGCCGTGCGTGTCCTGCCCCGGCGCCGGCGGCACTTTAATGCCGACCGCACTGTTAGAACTCTGCAGCGGCAGGGAGGTGAACAGAGCAGAGCAATCGAGGGCGTACCGTACGTGTACGTGGTGGCGATCGCGCTGGATATCTGAATGACTCTCTGACTTGTAGGAGTACATGTAGGAGTACATGTATAGTAGGCGCTTTTACTGGTGCCTTTCGTCTGGACATTGACATTGCGCGAGCAGTCCAAATGCGCGCTGAGAGCAATGAAGGAAGGTTACTCTGATGAATGAAGCTAGTATAGGCCGGAGATGCAGATGGTGTTAAATGAGCCTGACTGACTGCCTGGCTTTTCGTTTCAGCAGTTATGCGGGGTGTGTGTTCAGAAATCGATCAGAACCGTATCATTCGCATCAGTCACTTCTTCAGTAGTAGGGTGTTCAGAACCGTGCAACTTTCAGATGCATCTATGGTCGCAGTCTTTGCAGGATCGATGGTTTGCACATGCAGCCGTAGAATCTCTACAGTTTTACGGACCGGTTCCTCATGCTTGTACTGTCAATATATGCATGGAGCAATTAATAGTTGGCATCTGTAGGTTCAGGGTCTGGGGTTGTTGCAAGTTGCAACCGTATAGCTTTGTCCTTCATGGCCTGGCAGCCTCGCCCTGGCTTGTGCTCTTCTGAACTGAACTGAACTGAACTGAACTGAACTGAAGAACCGGGCATTGCCTGGCATGAACGCCGTGACAAGAGGATTGCAAGAGCAAGGAGGAGTCCCTATCTGTTGGGGGCCAGGTGTCTCCACCTTGACGGGAACCGGAAACGAAACGTCGGCTGTTTTCTCCACCGCCCCCTTTTAATTGGCTCCGGCGGGCCGGCCCGCTGCGTCCATGACCGGCGACCTCTAGGGGAGAGTGAGACGACGGATGTGGAATTCTGTGGCTTTTCATGATCGATGCTATGACCGCGCGATCGATCGATGATGGCTGGCGCAATCCCAGCCACGAGTGTGTGGCTGGTCAAGCCGACTAGCTAGCCGTGCCGCCGCCGCTGGCTGCTGCCGTGAAGGTGGCCAACAGTGACGCCACTAGAAGCATGCTGACTGACAGCGAGATATGCTTTCACTTCGATCACTAGCTGATCTTGCGTTGCATGCTCGTCCAAGGAAGGCATCGTTTGTTGTTGGGACTAAAAAAGAGCCGGGCTGACTGTGACCTTCAACTTCAAGCTTGGCCTGATTTTACTTTACCTTGTAATTGCTTAGTTGGGTTCATTATTGCATCTCTTTTTCATCATCATAAAGGGTAAATTGTGTCGCTTTAACGGAGGCCAATTTGCGCCGCAACTCTCGCCTCCTGGAATCTTCTTTTAGTCGTCAACTCGATGGATCGATCAAGTTTTAGGATTCTGAAAACTGACTTGCGCTCTGAAAACTCACAAAAACTTTTACATCGAATTTCATATACTGAATTGGAACAAGATGGGGGAAAACATTAGACATCCTTTTCTGGAGAACGCGCAACACCTTAAATTGGAATGAAGCTGACAGGAACCAGGCCAGACCAAAACAGTGATGATAGGAACTGGTCAGCGGCGCCTACACTCCGGTCAAACATCGTGGAAAAATGAAGAAACAACCGCGAGGCTAGCTCCCATGCACGCACGCACGAGAAACCGTGTTCTCCTTCACAGGCCGCGCGCATGAACCCGTCCACATACATTTTCACAGCAGGCAGCCACCACACCCACCACCAGCTTGCATGTCGGCCTCTCGCCTCGCTTGCTGCCAGTTGCCGCGCCGATCCCGACTGACGTTACGTTTGACAGCCGGAATGTAATGCTCTGCTTCACCGCTTCAACGACGTAGGATGGTAAAACAAGACCAATTCCCCCTTTGTTTCCTTCGCCATTAGCATTGGCAGCGGTAACTGTCAGCCACCCGCTGGGTCGGTCGCCGGCATATGCATGCATGGGATTAGTGCAATTTGACTTCAAATGCGTGCACGAGCCGTCCTGATTGATAGCATAGCTCGTTCATACTGGTCAGGAGTAGTAGTTTCATTCGTTCGTTAGCGTCCACAATGATGGCCGACGCGGCCGTACGTACGATCGGTCGGCGATCGCCGCCGGTCAAACGGGAGAGTTATATTACTGGCTGGGGCAGGATCGACTAGCAAGCAGTACTACTAGATATAGCAGCAGGACAGAGCTCGCCATCAGCCTCGCGTCCCAGGTGTACGTCTTCGCCTCTCGAAAGCGTATTTAGTTGCTCTGACCTTTCTCCAGCCATGCGCATTTGCGCAATAGCATACAGTGGAAGTAGGGCGCACGTGCCAGCCACCCGCGCGTGCACGTGTGGTTGCGTATGGGTGCACTTTTGACTAAGCCAAACAGTCTTAGGTTCGACCAATTTCTTATTTAGTTATAGTAATATTTATGATATTAAATAGCAAGAATCATTAGATTAACTATATGAAATAGATTTTATATTATATATGTATTTCAAATAGTAAATGTTGATACTATCTTTTTACAAATACTTTTTTTATCATATAAAAGGTTTGTGTGTCTTTATATTAAGATAAAATAATGTTTAACACAATGTCTTTGTGGCGCCCTAGGAGGTCAATAACTTGTACATGTAAATGTTCGATCCTTCATAGTGTACTATAGGCTATATACTATTTCATTGGACAGAAGTCAACCGAAATTATGACATTGGCTAGGAGACCTAAGTCTAGGCTGTCGATTTCTCTTGCACCAAGGATACCATTTCTCTTAACAAACAAAAGGCACATGTGCTCTGCTGCTTATAAGCACACCACCACATCACATGATACACCTATGAACGCTAACAAAAGACTACACCAACTCATCATGAAAATTGACGATGTCACAACTCAAAATATGTAGGGCACTCACTACTTTCATGGTAGAAAAAAAATGCGTGCATCGGTTGCCTCTCCACCACGACAGAGCGAATTAGGAAGTCCTTGCCTATCAGGTGCAGGAGCTGACGTATAACCACCCAACCGTTGGCTCACATACCGGCCTCTCGGGGCATGACACTCGAGCAGCGGTTCGACACCGCGCAGCCGGACAACCTGGTTTCACCTGCGCCCAAGGGAATACTCGACGCGTTGCGCTCGGCGACCTTGTCGTCGAGCCAGGTGGAGGCCCTTGACGAGGCGTTTCAAGCGTTCAACGGGCGCGCGCGGGAGCTCTTCATCGAAGACCCGTAGGGCGCGGCGATGCTCACACTTTGGCTGTTCCTTTTATGTAGTATCGAACCAACGTTCAACGGGAGCGTATGGGAGCTCTTTATCGAAGACCCGTAGGGAGCGGCGATGCTCGCACTTTGGTTGTTCCTTTTATGTAATATCGAACCAGAGAGCAGTTGCTAGGTTGGTCCAATTGTTAGTAGTAGGCCACCTAGTGCGTCAGATGCACGTTGTTTATACCGAAAACACTATATATTCTTCTCAATAGCAAGGATACACAAATCTTTTGCGTATTCGAGAAAAAACCGGTGTTGAGTTTCGGACTGAAGCCTAGGTGAGCATACATGTTCCAAGAACCTAGCTAATCAATATAGCACTAGTTTAGCGTGACGTGTTGAAATGAACTACAAAACATGATGGAGCTAATTCACCGGAATCATCAGATCGATAGGGAATCTCATATGTTTGCCTTGTTATCGTTGCTTGTGCGGTTGTGCCGGTTTTGATGAAACATTGCAACGTTAGTCAAAAAGTTGGACGCGAAAGTCACATACGTACACACAATTATTGTATGATCCATACGTTGGCTTGTGCACCATGCCGCGGGCGTGGACAATTCGCACGCTGAAAAGTGACCTGACTGATGAGCCTAGCTGTTCCAAAATAAAAACTCCTACTCAATACAGCAGTTAACGTTGCCATTTGTAACATGTTCAGGTAGCTGCTGCAAAATCTTGGACAAGCAGCTACATACAAAATTTCTCTGGCGCCCTCATGTACAACCTGCGGCTGCCGGAACAAGAGAAATCAAATGTTTATGTTAACAAAGCTTTTGTTTGTGTAAGCGACAGAATGTTTGGAGCTGCATCCAAAGCCCAAATGTGAAAGGACTGGTTAAGACGACTGGTGAGGCGCCGACGGGTGGCTGATTCTTGCACTGTTTCGCATTGATTTATTGTTGAGACTTGGTTTTTCTGCGTCATCGTTCTTTGATGTGAAATGCTCTGTCGTTTAACTGAATTAAACAACGGTCGCCATTTGGAAGGGTTTTGGGACAAGGACGTGTGCTTAGTTATGAATTGATCACAAGCTGAACTCAACAAGTAATGCACTGGTTAACATGTACTGCTTTTTTTTTGGAATTTGGTTAACGTGTATTATAGCGCTTATACAATAACAGTATTTGGAATAAGCCAAAGTGATCACATAAAAAATGCAATCACCAAACGGTCAACGTGTGAGATCATATACATGTTCCAAACTCGAGGAAGTTACATGTATATAATTCTCCGTCGGACGGCTAAGAAACATGCGGCAGACCAAATAAGATAAATTAAGCGTAAATCTTTTTTTTTCTCCAAATTAATGTAAACTTATCTATATGTTCCCTCTGTGCAGCTCCTCCGACTCTTCCCTACATGACGATGAAGCCGAGGTCCATCCACGCTATGGCAGCACCCTCCTACACCCGACACACGAAGACCATAGACCGAAACCCCCAAAGCCGACTTGTACCCGATCTTCCTCATCATAATATAATAATAGGATGCTCGGCTCCCATATAGAGAAAGAATGGCAAATCAGACACCAAAAGCCAATTAGACGTTAGAACCATCAGTTGGCCAGACACAGAGAAGCAGGAGCAGAGTGTCCCCCCGACAACCTAGCTAGAGAGAGATCGGTTACTCACTCACTGAGAAGAACCTCACCACCCACAAGCCATAGGATAGCACCGAGCAATCTCCTGCCAAACTCTTGTTCTCCTCCATTGTGACGCCAATCAATTTGCTCTTGAGAACACGAAGGACACCTCAGTGCTAGAACACCTTAGTGCTAGATGTAGGTCCTCGATAGCCTGTACAAAGATAATTGTTGTGTATCCCTTGTGAGAGTACCCGAGCCACCGGAGACCTAGACTTCTAACATCCGACGAACAATCACAGTTCCTGGTAACAAAACGGCCCGCGACACCGCGCTGGCCAATATGGTGCAAGCCAATTCATTTTGTGGGAAGCCACACGAGGATGCAAACGTGCAACTTCAACATACGTGTACCTTCAGGTCTTAAGAACTATTTGAATTGATTGACTATAAAATGATCACCTGAATGGCTTGTGCCTTGGAGATTTATGTAATTGTCGTGTTATTTGATATAAATATATATTAGAGTCGGACTTTGTATCATTATTGCACACATAAACGTGCACTTGTGAGTAGGTCAAATGACGAAGGGCACTTTGAAAAGTAAAAAATAAAGGAATGGATGAAAAAATTAGTTCACTATTTACTATCTGGTATATGGATTTAGTAAAGCAACAGTGTCACTTTGAAATATGAATATGTTCGTAGATATATAGATTCATGTCTTGTAAAAGTGAACGGACGGAGTATTGTGCAATCTTTCTTGAAGAAGAAGAAGAAGATTCAGTTTTTTTTTTTATATAGCAGAAGAGGAAGATTCAGTTGACAACATAGTAGTACAAGGAGAAATAGTAGCAACTGGCGTGGGGTGAGCCCATATGAGTGCGGTCTCTGAACCGCAGACGGCAGATCGTCCGGCCGGCGTCGGGTTCAGAGGTTTCAGTGCTCCACTCCCGTTTGGCTGAGGGAAAAACACGAGGTACCGCCGTACCGGCGTCGTCGGCGACGCTATGCCTGCTGCAGGCGAATAATTTAGGTGGCCGCAGCCTTTTCCCCCCGGACGCCGGGCGCGCGCTCTGCCTTGCATCATTGTCGTCAGCTTTGGCAACGGACGAGTTTGGGAGCATTCCTGTGTCAGCTTCCTCGGGATGTCGCGCCGGTCTCGGCCCAGAAGGCACCGGCCAAAGCTGCTGCCACTGCCGCCCTGCTGTGATAAATTTATGGGGTCTCTCTGCTCTCCCTGCAACTGAATGTACGTCATGTTGGTGCTCCACTGCTGGTGCTATCTGCTACTGCTAGTACACGGTCTGTATGGTCGCTCAGTCCAAAGAAGCATGCCACTCTACAAATTTTACTACTAGAACTAGTACAATAGATTAGTGCTCTGAAAATTTACCTAGACGCCTCAAGCTATTGAAGTCATTCCAAATTGTTAGCTGCACTTATCAATGGAAAAGACACATGTAACCTCCACCAGATGACGAGATTTAGAACATATTTAGATCGACTAAGGCTAATTGTTAGCAAAAGGCCAAAAGCTAAAAATTAGATAGATAACTATATAGTATAGATACAGACATGGATTTGTTTGCCAGGAATTGACACAATATAGATGCATATTATAATTATTATAATATATATAATTGGTCAGTCAATAAATGTCCATGATAGAAATGGATGGTTTGGGCGGCACATCAAGAATGCGAGGGCCACATCTTACCTAAGATCTAGGGATGGACCATATGGCTCGTCCCACACTCTAGATTGTGTTTGGACCAACACGGCATAAAGTGGTATGTAAACATATTTACAACGCACACTACAATATATGCAACTGCCTCTTATTTACCCGCCTATCTCATCCCTCTAATTGTTTAGTGGATAATAAAAATCATTAAAACTTCTATAAAATAGTACATATATATACAAATTATATTTTTCTATGTCATGAGATAGTAGAGAAAACAATATATTGTTAACGGTCGTGATCCATACTTAAAAAGAATATTCTGGTCTGGTCATCAATATTCTCTCATCTATACACGTTTCCTCCGCACCCATCATTCTCTATCTCATACTCTATCCAACTATCAACAACGGCCCCACTTGTCATACTCTATAATTTTATCTAAATATATTCATGTGAAATCTTGTTTTGAAGTATATGAACAAATTTAATGGTGCAATCAGAATTTAATTTGGTATTTTAGTTTGTGAGTTATACTATTTTTTAGTTTGTTGAAATAGTAGGACCTGCCACTTGAACCTCCACAGCACGCGCGCGCATGCACTCTCTGCCGCTGCTGGTGGGGGCCACCGGCCTTTAGCGTGCGTCCGCTAGCAACGCCAGGAATTGAGGATGATCATTCTGCTAGCTTGGATAGCGTGACTTTACAGTAGCCCGCTACAGCTCTTTTTTTCTTCAAATCGATACTGCAGGGTCGTTTGTAGTTCCCCACTACGGAATGTATAGAAGACACATCCTGAAGTGCCATGAAGTACGGTAGGGTTAGGCCGGGTCAACACGACACGACTTGGTTCAAATTCTACCTCTAGTCCAGAAGCTTGAATGGTATGTATTTGTGGAACAAAATGCATGCTTTTGGAGTGACATATTTTTAGGACGGAGTGGAGGGTAATATGTGTCCAATAGCATATCAGTTGCATAACCAAAAGCGAAGTGTGCGTAACCCTTCAGTATCACGTACTTACCTGTACCATCAAAACAATATTTTTGTTTTTGAGAACACGCCTGAGCGCGTATTTCATTAAGCAGAAAAGAGTTTAATTAGTACAAATTAAGAGAGGGAACAACAACCGGGGGTTACCAAAGCCCTCCCGACACCTCACTACTACAGATTTTCATATCACAGCCGGTTCGCAACCCTCATCACTGACGGAAAGTGAACCGGCAGTGAGCAAGCGGCAGTGTTGTGGGTGGTGCATCACAACCGGAATTTTCACCCCGGCTGCGATGAGCACACAACACTGCCGGCGCGTAGAAAGCCCCGGCAGTGTTATTCGGTGACAACACTGCCGGCTCTTCTTAGGAGCCGACAGTGTTGTAAGCGCGAACACTGCCGGCTCATTCCAGAGCCGCCGCCCGTGTTGTCAGGGACAACACTGCCGGCTGGTTCGTGGAGCCGTCAGTGTTGTAATGCACGACACTGCCGGCTCGTAGAATTAGCCGGCCGTGGTGGCTCTGACAACACGAACGGCTTGTGCAACGAGCCATCAGTGTTGTTCGGAGCCCGGCTCTTGCCGGCTCGTTGCAAATGCCGGCAAAGGATGGTGGTTTCTTTCAATTTATTTTTTTAAAATTTTAAATAAATTATATATTTTGGTTTTTATTTTATAATGCATAATTATAATTATATTAATTACAATTACAATAATTATAATTATATTAATTACATTTATAATACAACATCCAAGTTTCTTCCAACATGTTCTGTACAACCCTCAAAATGTACTTCTAGTTCAATGAAATAAAAATTACATCGACGATTAAGTTGGGTTGACAACTCTTCCTTGTACTTCCCTTCGGCTCGAGCAATTGAAAATAATCCATTCTTCGAAAGCACCATGGTGTTGATGAAGTCCGCCAACTTCGCTTGGAATGCGGCGACTTCGAAGTCTAACAACATTTTCGTGCTTTTGTTTCTTCCGTCATTCCAAAACGCAAACAAGGAATCGGTACAATCATAATTTATTTAAATTATTAACGAGACATAGAAAAGAGGATTATACTTACAAGTTCATCTGGCTCGCTCGCAGTGTAGCCGAGGAATCGAAACATGGCCCACGTCACATAGAAGCCGCATTGGGTGTTGCCCTTAGGCTGCTTCAAGTACGCGATCTTCTTCATTATTTGCATCTTGAATGCTCTTTGCGTCCGGCCTCTATATCTTGTTCGAAGACTGTGTAAAAATAGGGGGAACATTAGAAAGATACATGTGTGATCGGATAATAATATGTTATTAGTATCACTTACTTATTGAATAGTTGCAACGGTGGATCCAAGTCCTTAAGTGGAATCTTCTTTGAATCCCACACCTCGATCGAGATTGGTGTCAAGATCGACGGTGATGAAAGCCCAATGACCTCGCAATCACATGATCTAAATTAACAAATAATCTTGACGAAAAAAGAGAAGTATAAAAACAAAGGTGGAGAACTCATACGCGAAGTTGTAGGGCGAAAGTATCGTGGTTTCCCCATTCTTCACGAACTCTTCGAAAATTGGGACCAAGAGATTTACCACCTCGTCCGGATTACTGATGAGAAGCCCTTGATTGACTCTGATGGGGTCAATGAAGCCTAAGTGTTTCTATTTCTGCTTTATTGAAGCATAGCACCAAATTAGCCTGCATAAAAACATTCAAAGTTGAAAACAATTAACAGTTGGTGACTCGAAAGAGCATTACTTAGGATTTCATGTGTTTACGGTACTTACATAGTCCACGATGTCATGTGTTGTACGTCGAGGTTTTTTCCCTGATATAGCTGAAAAAGAGCCTCGTACTCGATGTCCACCTTCTCTTCTTCTCCATAGTAGTAGACTAGCTTCGGAGGGATAATCGCTTGAAATGCAAAATCCTGGTGCTGTGAGGTGACGGCCATGTAATATTCGTGCAACTTACGCATCGGCGTGGGAAGATTTTGGTACTCTTCATCGGAGACCAAAGGTGATCCGTATGCAAACTTACGTGCCAATGGTGCCGTCCCAACTGACTCCCAATACATCTCCTCGGCTTCTTCCCTGGTCAACTCCGGACAATCTTGGCACAATTCATCTATCTTTCTTATATGCACTTTGAAATCATTGTCGGCCTTTTCATTATTGTATTTGTTCTGTGTGTGCCTTTCATATTCGTTCCTCTTCAAAGCCGGAGGAAAATCAGCGATGAGATTGTAAAAAGGTACATACTGGGACTTGGGTATTCTGGCTGTCCACAGTTCGTCCATCGGGTTTGAAGTGCTACCACTGAACGGCCTTTTGTTTTGCCCTTGATCGCCATGGGCAGCATTAGAAACCGATGCCGAGGACCTTTTCCTTGACTGCGAGGATGTTGTCGTTGCCTGCGTCTGAGGACGACGAGAAGCATGTCCTCTAGTCCTGGATGTAGAGCGACCAGGATTCGCTTTTCTCGATCGGGTTCCTGAAGAACCCACTATAAGAGGAGGGGCGGTCACCTGAGGAGGAGGAGGATTCTGCTGACGAGGTGGAGAAGGCGAAGGAGCAGGAGGAGTCTGCTGACGCGGAGGAGGAGGAGGAGGAGGAGGAGGGGGAGGAGTCTGCTGACGTGGTGGAGTCTGCTGAGGCGGAGGAGGAGGAGGAGGGGGGAGGAGTCCACTCACGTGGTGGAGTCTGCTGACGAGGTAGAGGAGGAGGAGGAGGGGGGAGGAGTCCGCTCACGTGGTGGAGTCTGCTGACGAGGTAGAGGAGGAGGAGGAGGCAAAGGAGTAGTAGGTTGCTGGCGCGGAGGAGAAGGAAGAGGATTACGGCGACGCGAGAGGAGACTCCTGATGAGGACGAGGAGAAGAAGACGGGGTTGATGGCAATTGAGGATGTCCCCTGCTCGGAGATGCTGAGTTGTGGGGAGAGGGTTCGCATTCGTCCTCTTCATCAGAGGACATCTCGTGCTCAAGCTTAATGAGGCGCTTGCTCCATGCCACAACAAATCCTATGTTCTGCTCAGGTTTTGGCATGCCCTCCGATGCAGGGTGGTCAATGGGTATCCTTCCGTACTTCTTCTTGAGTACCTTGTCAATGGTGACTTTGGCGTACCCCGGCGGAATTGGGGTGCCTTTAATGGTCCCATCTAACGTGGGTAAGGCTTGGCCGAGCGCCACCTTGTCTTTCGTCCACTGTTGCTTGATGTACAGCTTGACATTCACACGGTCAGTGATGCTATCGACCGGGTAAGGCACATCCACATCTGTTTCACCAAAAGGAGTGGACCCACAACTGCTGCAACCCCGTGCTTGTGGTCCTTGAGATTGTTGGGACGCAAGTTCTCGTTCGACCTTCTCTTGAACTAGTTGATCTAGTTTGGAGTTCCATCTATCTTCCACATCCTTAAGCATCTTGAGTGTCTCCTCCTCTCTTGCCTTCTTACTCCTTTTGCGGCTCCGATAAGTTTCTGCATCCTCCGGGAAACCTAGCAACCAACTAACAACCCCGGCTCCTCTGGTGCGGCCACCATGCTCCTTGTTTCCGAGTGCTTGGGTGAGCACGTCGTTCTCCCTGTCAGAAGTGCGTGACCCTTGAATCACCTCCTCGGTTATCTCGGAGATCCTCGAGACGAGGGCACTCATGTCCGGATCATCTATGCCTTCACTCTTTGGATGATTTAAGACGCTAAAGCTCCCATCATTACCATGACGACAGTTCCTCGCGATACGAACATTATAGATCGGCGGCCGCCAATGGGCGGTCACAACCTCAACGCCGGCTTCAATAAGCTCGATTTGCTTCTCAAGTTCTTTTTGAAAAACATCAATAAGCTTGGCATATCCACGAGAGCCGCAATGATGAGGAAGTTTGTTTTTCGCCGAGTTCTCCTTATTCTGCGTGCTAAGGGCTTGGAACTCCTCGGAATCGCAGTGAGTCATGAACTCCTCCCGCAGAGCCCCCGATAGGCCAACTTTGAGTTACTACCAAAATTTGGTTCGCACCACCAACGATATACTTCTGTAACACTCACCCCCGAAAGTCTTGAAGCACGAGGACATTATTTCATAGGCTCTTTTAAGGCTAAGGGTTTGTCAAACGATCTTCCTCTCGGGAATGTGAAATACTTTGGGAGCTCCTCGTTCCATATTTGCAACTTGATATTTTCGGGAACCACGGACGGGTCCGTATCTTTCCCCTGCCAGTTATAGTACTTCAAGGGGACAAATTGCCTTACAAGGTTGCCGATGACCCCTGAGTACTTCTTCACAGATTTCTCTGGTGCAGAAGGGAGACCGCGTTCATCATCGAATGTGGTGATCGGCAACGCAGATTTAGGAAGTTGTGTCGGCCCTCGCTTGGTTCTGACTCTAGTATTACCACTGCTTGCCTGCGGCTCACCGGTATGCGGTGGGTCGGTGACTGTTGATGTCTATTAAGTGCAACTGAAATAAATAGGGTTCCGCAAGCGCACAGAATATATCATCGTAGCATTTTAACCGGGAGTAATCCAGGTATCGTTATTTATAATTTTACCACTGGGAAGGGAATGCACTGGATAATGAGTGATGAGCAATGCACATGCAATAATGGAGAGCTCAACCTTGTCTGCGTATCGATCATCTCATACGGGGTAAGTGTCACATAAAATATAAGAATGAATGATAAATGACATAAGATAAATGAGAGCACTTAGCCACATAAAATAATAGTAATAAGCCATCTCAACTTAGCACTCTAAGCTTATAACACTAGCATGGACTAGGACGATCTAGGGTGTAATCCTTATGTTATTCTAACTATAAAGTCAAAGCATACAATGATTAGTGCAAGAACATCTAGCAATCATGGCGGGAAAAGGTTACATCTATGCATAGTGATATTACCGAGAGAAGACAAGACATAGCAATGACTTCAATGTAATAGGTTTGTTCGCTAGACCTATACTCGGGAGAAGGGCTACAAAGGACTTAACAGACCGTCACTCCCGCGATCTACCTCACGATCCGGAATATAGGGTGCAATCGCGAGATAAATACGGTCTAGGCACCACGCCTACACAATATTTACCACTCACCCATCGATCTAATGAGCAAGCGCTATACGATCCTATGCATAAACATAATTCTAGTCCAACTATGCTAAACATATAATCAAAGTAGACTAAGAATAATATAATTGAGAACATAATCAAATAGAGCAAAGTCAAGTCTGATATAATAGAATAGAATAAAGTACTACTCATAGTATCACGAACAATGATGAATATTACAAGAATGTAGAGGGAATTACCAAGAACTCCGACAGATCCGGACTCCAAGCTAGGCTTGATTCCCTCTAGATCTATTCCTATGTAGCTATGCTACTAAACTATGGAGCTCTAATTGAGATGGTGGCTCGGCTTCTCTGAATCCTCTCGATGAATGAAGAGAGAATGAATTAGGGTTTCACCCGGGGCCGGGGGCTCAATATATAGCCCCCTAGGATGAACCACGGCCCTCGAGATCAAACCAACCTAAATGGACGATAATTATTCATCCTCAAAGGCGGTGGAGGCGGGATCCGCGAGACTCGACGTGATTGGTCGAGGTGGGGAGTCGGCCGACTCCCCCTTGGGCGGCCGACCCGGAGGCTGCCGGGTGGGGCCCACCTTCGGGGTCGCCTTCCGGAGTCTTCTAGATTATACTTTTTCGCCCGTTCGGTCTTTATCTCTATGTAATCATGACATGTGGGCCTCCTTTGGTTCTCTTTCGATTACCCCGCAAATAGACAATCACCAAAACTCATGGAATTACTCGGTGTAACCCCTATATCTAATAGGTGAACTCATATTAGTCCTTTCTCTTGCTGCGTTGACGGTATAAAATTGATACTTAACGACCGTCAACAAACTCCCCAAGCTTACCTTTTGCTCGTCCCCGAGCAAAGATAGACTCATGATGGATCGGGAGTTGCTACAATGCCTTCACTCCTCACAAGTACACATGCGTTCAAACAAGAACTCTCCTCCGAATTAGAGTGAACTATTCGACTCAAAACTCACTCATATTACCTTTCACCATGGGGCTTGTAACCGTCACTTGGGTCTTGAGTAGTTGAAAGATAGAACGGTCAAGTCAAGCGCCATGTTTCTCGCTCTTTGATCAACTATTATCCCGGAGTTTTTGCAAAGTTTTGAAATAAAACTCAGAGTTCCTTGTATGAACCTTTCAGGTCTCTCATTTGTGGTATTTCTGGATCCTCTCCAAGGCATGAGTAGTGTATGCCTTCTCTCTTCTCTCAAAATATGTGGTATTTATGGAACTAAGGCATAGTGAAAAGGTGCCTTCTCTCTCTCACCCTACTTTCTAATAGGCTTATGTGGAGCTCATAGGTGGGGAGACACTCAAACTCACTTGCATATATTGCATAGTTAAGACATGGATCCAATAGGAACTAAAATAATAAAGTAATATGTGCATGTGATTGAGGAAGTGAAATGGATGAGATGATGATAGGATGATGATGGAATGATGGTGATAAGGAAATGATTATGGGGGGTGATCACTTTGGTGAACATCTACTTCTACACTTGCTCCTTGGGGATAACATAACTCCCTTTATTCGGAAACCTTGAAACTTCTTGAAACTTCTTGAAACTTTTTAAAAGGAAGGACTTAGCTGCTCTTTTCTTTTCTCTCTCTTTTTTTTTCTTTCTTCTTTTTTTTTAGAGCAACCAATCCTCTGGAAACAAAACTTTAGCAATGGGGAGTGTATAACTTGAAATGATAATGACTGGAGCTTTTATGTAGGCAAATGGAACAGCGATGATTATTTCTAGATGTTCACTCCCAGAATAGGAGTAGAACCTTTTCTGGATGAAGTGAAATGAATGGCGTATGTATATGTGGATGGATGGATGGATGCGTACTCCCAGGGTAGGAGCAGCATTGGTGCGTATCTCCAGGGTAGAGATAGCACAATATGTGGAGAATGCGTACTCCTAGGGTAGGAGCAGCATAAGTGCGTATCTCCAGGGTAGAGATAGCACGATATGTGGTGGATATGGATCTATATGTGGGTGGTACTTCTAGGGACAGAAGTAGCACAAAATGAATGTAGTAGTTATAAAATGGGTGCATGCTTCGAGGACGTAAGTAGCATAGATCAATGGATGGAGAGCACATAGTATTGACTTTAACCGCATGACCGATTCCTTATGGGTCCACAAAAGATAACCACACTCAATGCCTATAAAGACTACACTCAAGCCTACAATATGATCTATATAAACGAGATGGGTTTTCCTAATCTAGTAAGCATGAATATATGGTCAGTGGTAGGAATTTGAACTCTCATCATAAAGGAACTCATCATGCAGGAATTTAATATTTTCACGAGATAAATTCTCCGAACTCTAGTATCTCTAGGAACAAGATGGACAGACTGACTCAAAACCTTCCCATATCATACCCGTCAACCACCTAGACTTAGATCAAGTGTTCGCTACCCACAAGTTTCGGGTTCGAGCAAATCTCAAGTCTAAACAATTGTGTCCAAAACTCGGGAGAGTGCAAGGTTGAAAACTAGGTACTTGAAAGGAATTACGGTAGAGCAACTATTCATCATCTCCATATAGAGTTTATTCTAGGGAACTATTTTCAAGACAGATTGCAAGAGCTCTCCAAAAGATAAATAAGGAAACCTTTCTGGGTTTCTATGGTTATGCATCTTTTTTAGTAGTTTTAAAAAGCATACTTTAGCAAGGCATAAACAGATAAGTTAGAAACACTTAGCTTGGTACATGGGGGATGCCCTCCCCCAAGCTGGATGTTGACATAGTCTGCTGATGTTGCTGACAGGCAATGAAGACATTCTAGTCCTCCAGGAGTGTCGTAGATGGTTGCCGTTGGAGACAAGTTCAAGTGTCGCGGCGGCACTCCGACGGGGACCGGATGTCCTTCACTGTTAGCTCTTCTTGATCCTTGATGTTCGTGAAGCTCAAATAGACAACAAAGCTTGTGGAACTAATTAAGTGTTAGTGACAAAAACCTCTAGGCCTTAGTTGTCTAGAACTTTCCTAACTTAAAACTTATTCTAACGGGATCACAAGAAATATTTTTATCTTTTTATTATTTAAGGAATGCGAGTGAGAAAAAATAAATATCTTTGAGAAATTATTTTTGTGCCACCACAAAGAATGATTATCCACATGGGGCTTAATGATTTTCTGGATGCAAATGCAAAACATCTTTATTTTCTTTTCTAATGCAGATATAAAAACATAACGAAGCAACTAAGATGTAAGTGGGGAAATAAATATGCTAAAAAAATGCAATGCTGAAAAAGAATTGCTGATAAATACCAAGTTACCTCTTGGCGCGGCGTTCGGTGGTTTTAAGTCCTCCGAACAGGACTTGTCATGTTCGCTCATTTTTCAGGGGGCGCATTGGCCAGTGCCTCTGATGACGTCGCCTCTTGTGTAGGAATAGATTCTGATTTCACTTTTACCTTCCATACCTTCTTTGTTGGAGAGGATGACCTTGAGGACGAA
This sequence comes from Themeda triandra, assembly GCA_018135685.1. Classification (NCBI taxonomy): domain Eukaryota; kingdom Viridiplantae; phylum Streptophyta; class Magnoliopsida; order Poales; family Poaceae; genus Themeda; species Themeda triandra. The sequence goes on along the minus strand of JAENPR010000972.1, from coordinate 101,880 downwards.
GCTTCTTGGACCACTTGTTTCTCTTCTGTTGGTAGCACCTCTTCAGGTTCTTCTACAATGTTCTTCTCTTCTGGGTATCGATCTTCATATCTAGACACTTCTCCCTCATAGTCAGCCCATCCATCTGTAGTGATGTTCTTCTTGTTCTGGCGACGGGTACGCTGCCTTCTCCTTGCTCTGTTCTTCTTGGGCTCCTCAGTGATTATATAATTGTTGTTGAAGTAGCGGCGTACCTTCTCAGTGGGAAAGTGGAAATGAATCTCCCCTGTTCCAATATAGATGATAGCTCTGGTGGTGTTCAGGAATGGTCTCCCTAGGATGATCGGAGGGTCGTAATCATCTCCCATATAGATGACTAGGAAGTCTGTGGGGACATAATGGTCATCTATCTGGATGAGGACATCCTTCACTTCTCCTTCGACGAAGCGGAATGTCTGATCTGCCATCTGTAGCTGTGCATAGGTGGGCTCCAAAGGCATAGTGCCATATAGATACTCATAGGTTACCTTGGCCATAATGTTGACGCCGATCCGGTGTCACGAACATGCTTTATTGAAAGAGCTTCGTTGATGGAGCATTGAATGGTTGGGATACCCGGGTCATCCTTCTTGATCGACGTGGGGATTTGAGTAAGTGGTCATGCTCCTTATGGACTGCGGTGACCATCCTTACTTGTCTCCGTCTTCTTGGTCTTCTCATCTTTGTTCTTGCTCTTCTTAGCTGGATTCTTCTTCTTCTCACTTTGTTGTTGATGAGGGTGTCTTTGGGAACTGCAAACTGTTCTTGAAGAAGAAAGTCTCTCTCTTGCCCTTGATATTGAAGATGATCTTGGCAAAGTGTTGGCATACATGATGGCTCCGGTGTTCAAGAATGGTCGTCCCCGAATGATAGGGGACCTTTCATCACCGCCCGTATCCACTACCACGAAGTCTGCAGGACATACGAGTTGCCTACTCGTACACAAATGTCTTCTAGTATTCCCAAAGGAACACGGAGTGACTGATCTGCAAGCTGTAAGCACATGGTTATGTATGCTAAGGGGCATCTGAATAGCTTCTCATATATCACTCTTGGCATGATGTTGATGCTTGCACCGAAATCACAGATTGCCTCATTGAAATTGGTACTTCCAATGGAGATCGGAATGACTGGTCTCCCTGGATCGCCCTTCTTGATTGGTAGAGTTGAGTCAATCCATGACCCCTTTGATGGATCACTCCGGCTATCTTCTACATTGAATATATCAACAAGATTTGCGGTTTCGAGCTCTTCGGGTTGTCCCGCCAATTTACCTTGGCCGACGAGAGGGAGCAAGGTTAACAAGCCGTTGTACCTGCGACTCAAGTATTTTGTTGAAGCCGAAGTGACTCTTGATGGCATTGGAAAAGCCATCCATTCTCGTTGCCGAGTGTTTCTAGGACCTTGACATTTGATGTAAGCTTCTTGGGCCAGATTGTCCATCATCTTGCCTTGATTCGGCACTAACTCTCTCAAAGGCGGCTGGTTGTAATTATTGTAGGAGGAGCCGTTACCTTGATAGTTGCCCGAATAATTGCACGAGTAGTTAGGCCTCTGCCGATTCCAACCTTGATTCTGCGAGGACGATAGTAATTGTTGTTGTTGTTGTTGAGGTAGTTCACATCCTCCTTCGGCTACGGGCGGTTAGCACCCGTGTGCCCGATCTCTCCACACTCTTCACATGTCATGCGAGCATCATGTATATGCATGACTTCTTTCTTCTCTCGTGGCTCTCTCATCGAGCCTCTTCATTAGAAGATCCATTTTGGCGAGACAACATGTCTACCTCCTTCACTGGTGCATTCCTCCACCTCTCTTGCGGGTCCGAGTTCTTTCTTCACTCCAACCTTGGTTGGATGCCATCTTCTCCACAAGAGCCGTGGCTTGAGGAATAGTGAGTGATAAGAATGCACCACCGGCGCGGCATCCATCGTCTCACGTGTGCTGTTGCTTGAGCCCATGGTAGAATGTCGCATAAGCGGCCAATTCTCCATGCCATGATGAGGACACTCGAGGATGTAATCTTGAAAGCGCTCCCAAGCTTCTCGGGACAGGTCTCATCATGATGTTCTTTGAAAGCTTGATATCTTCCCACGAAGAGCATTTGTCTTGCCCATGGGGAAGAACTTCGCCAAGAAATTGGTGGAACATAGTGCCCACATAGTATTTTTCTCCTTATTGGCGTAGAACCACTGCTTCGCTCTCCCCAAGAGTGAGAATGGGAAGAGGCGAAGTAGTATAGCGTCTCTGGGGACATCCTTGATAGTGAATGTGCTACAAATCTCCAGGAAGTGTTGGAGATGAGCACTAGCATCTTCATGGGCCTTCCCACGAACCGGCTTGCTTGCACCATGTTGATCGGCGCGGGCTTGAGCTCAAAAGCTCCTTCGATGTCCGCAGCTGGTCCAAGTCATGAATGTTGTCCGTAGTGGGAGCGAGAACTCGCGGAGTGACTTGTTCGCCATGGCTTCAAACGCTGGTGTCAAGTCTCGAACGAAAGGTCGACTTTCTCGCTTCCGACAAACTTCCAAGTTGAGTTGATGATGATGATTGATTGGTCTTCTTAAACTTGCTTCTGGCCTTCCTGAATAAAGCTTCTGGATTGTCAATATAATTATCAGAAAGAATTGTCTTTTTCATACATTACCCTGAAATGAGATATAAAATAGACAAAAGACAAGGGTAAGGCTGTATGAGTAGAGAATGGTGACAGTGCTCAATCTCATTATTTAGTGCAATGCTGCTCATTATCCATTGGCTTTCAACCTTCCCCGGCAATGGCGCCAAAAATGCTTGTTGATGTCTATTAAGTGCAAGCGAAATAAAGAGGGTTCCGCAAGCGCACGAGAATATATCATCGTAGCATTTTAACCGGGAGTAATCCAGGTATCGTTATTTATAATTTTACCACCGGGAAGGGAATGCACTTTGGATAATGAGTGATGAGCAATGCACATGCAATAATGGAGAGCTCAACCTTGTCTCGTATCGATCATCTCATACGGGGTAAGTGTCACATAAAATATAGGAATGAATGATAAATGACATAAGATAAATGAGAGCATTTAGCCACATAAAATAATAGTAATAAGCCATCTCAACTTAGCACTCTAAGCTTATAACACTAGCATGGACTAGGACGATCTAGGGTGTAATCCTTATGTTATTCTAACTATAAAGTCAAAGCATATAATGATTAGTGCAAGAACATCTAGCAATCATGGTGGGAAAAGGTTACATCTATGCATAGTGATATTACCAGAGAAGACAAGAGACATAGCAATGACTTCAATGTAATAGGTTTGTTCGCTAGACCTATACTCGGGAGAAGGGCTACAAAGGACTCAACAGACCGTCACTCCCGCGATCTACCTCACGATCCGGAATATAGGGTGCAATCGCAGATAAATACGGTCTAGGCACCACGCCTACACAATATTTACCACTCACCCATCGATCTAATGAGCAAGCGCTATACGATCCTATGCATAAACATAATTCTAGTCCAACTATGCTAAACATATAATCAAAGTAGACTAAGAACAATATAATTGAGAACATAATCAAATAGAGCAAAGTCAAGTCTGATATAATAGAATAGAATAAAGTACTACTCATAGTATCACGAACAATGATGAATATTATAAGAATGTATTCATAAGAATGTAGAGGGGAATTACCAAGAACTCCGACAGATCCGGACTCCAAGCTAGGCTTGATTCCCTCTAGATCTATTCCTATGTAGCTATGCTACTAAACTATGGAGCTCTAATTGAGATGGTGGCTCTGGCTTCTCTGAATCCTCTCAGATGAATGAAGAGAGAATGAATTAGGGTTTCACCCAGGGGCCAGGGGCTCTGAATATATAGCCCCCTAGGATGAACCACAACCCTCGGATCAAACCGACCTAAATGGACGATAATTATTCATCCTCAAAGGCGGTGGAGGCGGGATCCGCGAGACTCGACGTGATTGGTCGAGGTGGGGAGTCGGCCGACTCCCCTTGGGCGGCCGACCCGGAGGCTGCCAGTGGGGCCCGGCCTTCGGGGGTCGCCTTCGGAGTCTTCTAGATTATACTTTTTCACCCGTTCGGTCTTTATCTCTCGTGTAATCATGACATGTGGGCCTCCTTTGGTTCTCTTTCGATAACCCCCTACGAAATAGACAATCACCAAAACTCGTGGAATTACAGTCGGTGTAACCCCTATATCTAATAGGTGAACTCATATTAGTCCTTTCTCTTGCTGCGTTGACGGTATAAAATTGATACTTAACGACTGTCAACAGTGACCAGCGAAGGAACCTGCTGGATACCACTGCTTGCCTGCGGCTCACCGGTATGCGGTGGGTCGGTGACCAGCGAAGGAACCTGCTGGATAGAACGTGTAAGTTAATACCCTGTCAATGCAGTAGTGGGTGTGCCTACGTCATCAAATGACACCTAAGTTACCTGGTTAGCCTGCTCTTCTTGCTCATCATGCAGGTTCAAATAAGTGCTCGGGCTCTCTTCTCCCTGCCCGTGAGTAGCGGCCTCGTTGTCACCGACAACATTAGCTGCTTCATGCTCCATCTCGACTCTACGGCTACGAGGAATCTGGTGATGAACCATGGATGTGAATTGACCGTGGTCAGTCAGTGCTAAACTAATAACAAGACAATACACAATTGCCTACAAAAATGATGAACATATTTGACCTACAAATAGGATATATATCTATGACCTACAAGTGCCTACAAATCATGTCCACACTAGCTTGCTGACCAAATTTCAGCCCATTTGGACTTATGGTTAAAGCTACACAAAATCCACAAGCTAGCAACATTAAACCCACATTAAATAGGCCTAAATTACTTTGGACTATGAAACATGTCCAATAACAGATTTGAGCCTCCAATTATGGCTAACTATCAGCAATTCAACATAGAAACATCACACAAAATTTATCAAGCTCAAATCCTAAGTAGAATTAAGATGGTGAATTTATTTACTTATACTAGCTACTAGCACCCTCTAAAGTATCTCCAAAATCTTACAACATGAACAGGTTCTGAGCATCAGCAGGTTCACAAGTTAACAAGGTCGAATTGACCAAAGTTCGAGAGATCATTGCAGCAACAGAAGCCTATACAGGCATTCTGTCGAACAGGTAGGGGGCAGGAAGAGAGGAGCAAACCGCGTGAACAGATGGTGACCGCTTCCGCGCGCTCCTAGATGCCTGTGAGGGTGGACGATGCTCCGGAGATTGCTGGACGCGGGGCAGGGGCGCGCGAACTCCGGTGTGGCGGCGGCGACGCCGGTGGTGCCGCTGGCGCCGGTGCTGAACATGGCCGCGGGTCGCGTGGCCGTCAGCGGAGGAGCGCGGCGGCAGATGGCGACGTCGGTGACGGAGGAGGGCGTCGTCGGGGGCGGCGGACGGCGTCGTAGGAGGCGGCGGACGGCGTCGTTGGGGCCGGCGGACGGCGTCGAGGCTGCTCTGCAGAGTTGGGAAAGGGCGCGTGGTTCAAAAGACTTGTGAAATTTTCAGTAGCGCGCGCGCCCGCTTATATACCCAGGAGTTATCACTGCTGGTTCCTAAAAAGCACCGGCAGTGAAATGTATATCACTGCCGGCTCCAACGCAGAACCGGCAGTGATAAGTACATCACTGCCGGTGCTAAACGCGCCCCGAAAGTGATTACTTGTCCAGCCTTAATCAAAATAATTTCCTGTTTCGTATGAACAGACGTCTTTACCACAGCAGTTAAGGCCGCGCCCTGTGACCTGTGAGGCCCGCGCTCGAGTCCTAACCTCTGCAAATTTTTTGGATTTTTAATTATTTTATAAATTTCAAAGAAAAACTATTAAACATATGAAGTAGTGAATATAACAGTTATCCTCTCTGAGCGCAGTGGTTAAGGCATAAATGTTTGATCTGCTGGACCCGCGTTCGAGTCGCAGTGGTGTCAAATTTTTTTGAAAATTCTTAGTTTTCAAAATAACATCACTGCCGGTGTTCAATGTGGCACCGGCAGTGATTATTATTTATTGAAAATATAAGATATATTAGTAATAAATAGAAAACTGTGCATTCCCATGTCAAATTGGCTTCAAATTTTTTCTAAGCACATAAACAATAAACTAAGTCCCCACACATGATCTTAGTTTTTTTTCTAGAGATTTGACATGGTTTGACCATGTTTGACTTGGTCAAATCTTGGATTTTTGTGATAATCCACTTTGACCCAGCCCTAGATGGCCTCAAATGCAAAAGTGATGAACACAAGGTCTGTCACACTCATCATGATAAACATTTGGTGTAATGGTCAACTCTTCATTTGACAGAGCTTGTACCACTAAAACTTTGAATTTTTGAATTTTGGCACCTCGTATCCAGTTTTCGGGTTTTTAATTATTTTACAAATTTCATACAAAGACCAAATCCACTTTGACACTAACTATTCCTGTTCAACTTTATAAAATATTTATTTAGAGAGAGTACATGGATAGAATACAAAATAAATAAAAATTATAAAATTACATATACAATAACAAAGACATATTTTTCTTCACCGTCAATGTTATCATCCATATGTATCAACACATTATAATTTGACCACTTGCTTTCGTCCTCGGTTGTGGCCTACTTGCCATCTTTAGCGCGGGCAAGGGTCGGATGCGAGGCGGCGGCAAGGGTCGGATGCGCTCGAACCGCACCTACAGGTACTCCTCGATGGGGCGGTCGTACGCGACCCGGAGAAATGCGCGACCAACTTGTGCATAAACTTAAAGCGTCGCCTTCGAGTACTAACACCACCCCGGGAGAAAATTGCACAAAGCCCGTCAATCTCATAGCACCTCAAATGAACGCATGCCACCGCAGAGGTACACTTCAAGGAATGAATGTACTATCTACAACGCACACGATTCACGAGACCCGAGAGAATCCGGCTCGTGGGACGGCTCTGTCAATCTCACCGGCACCCCAACATGCGGCTCGGCTCATCTTCGCAGCATTCTTCTAGCACCACTTGTGTGCACTATTTTGGTGGACTACTATAACACATGCCGATATCTGTATGCGGAGGGCTTTCTCCCAAAGGGAACCCATGTATTTTGAAAACTAGCAAACAACTAGAGAAAGAGGGAGAAAAAGGATCACAAACTCAGATAGAGGTTCCAAGCACGATGGCCATTTTATAGCCTCCGTGTTGTCGTGGTAGGTGGGAGCAGTGCTCTTGCTGTATTGATCAGAGGGGGCAGAGATAAATTTTTTAAAAAACAATCTCTACTTTATATCACTGCCGGCGCCTGGATGGAGCCGGCAGGGATAGGCTAACGGCATTTTATAAAAAAAGCGCCCAGTCCATCCCCGCCGGCGCCTTACACAAGCCGGCAGTGATAGGTCCAACGGCATTTTTTAAAAGGCGCGCCCAGTTCATCCCCGCCGGCGCCTTCCACAAGCCGGCAGTGATAGATCCAACGGCATTTTTTAAAAGGCGCGCCCATGCCATTACTGCCGGTTTGTGGAAGGAGCCGGCAGTGATCAATACAAGGGCATTTTTTTAAAAGGGGAGCCCACTGCAGCCACAGGCTCACATCACTTCCGGCTGCCGCCGCCAGTGGTCGATCAACGACGGTACCCGCCGCGTTGGATTTGAACCCGACGAGCATCATTTTTTAAAATAAAAAATGGGAGCAAAATAACATAAAGATTTGTAACTAAAAACAGAAACCGAACCTGTGACCACGATCGAGTCCAGGCGTTTTTTTAATTTTTTTTAGTTTTATATATATATCACTGCCGGCTGTTGTTACAAGCCGGCAGTGATGTCCACGCCTATAAATACATGGCAAACATCCGGGGCATATGCCTGCCTTCTTGTGTTCATTTCTTCCTCTCTCCATCTTGGCTAGTTCTCTAGGCTAGTTTGCTAGTTTTTGTGAAGATGGCCTCTCGTGGGACAAAGCCTTTCACATACGGATATTTTTACGCGTTGTACTCCACCACAATGGTGCACACAATAGGTGCTAGAAGAATTCTACGATATAGCAATGCCGAATGTTGGGGTTTCCGGCGAGGCTCTTGAGAAGTGCTTGCACTTATGTGCTTGCATTCGACGCCGCGCGGTATTGTCTCTTCAAGCCGGAAGGGCCATACAGTCATGTATCCCCGCCGAAAGCCTCGAACCAAGAGCAAGAATGGAAGGATTGCGGCATTCCCTGATTGCCTCCAACAAGCATTGCTCTAACCACCTCGCATTATCTATGCTAGCAAGGATGCTAGAAGAATACTACTGAGGTGGTTAAATTATAATGTGTTGATACTCATGGATGGTAGCTTTGATCTGTATGAAAATAGGTCTTTGTTATCGTATATGTAATTTTGTTGTAAGGTCTTTGTTATCGTATATGTAATTTTTTTATTTGTTTTATCTTGTACTCTTGTGCTCTATCTAAATAAATATTTTGTTGTCGTTAACAAAACATATATGTACTCAAGCATAGAGTTTACTATATAAATGTATAAAAAATAAAAAAAAGTAGATATAACCATAATTCTTTATATTATATAATAATATTAAGATAAGTAGATATTACATATCTTGATCTAAAAATTAGTAGAAATATACATCACTGCCGGCCTGTAATAAGACCCGGCAGTGATATGTATAAAAATATAAAAAAAGTTCAAAATATTTGAGGCAGCCTAGACTCGAGCGCGAGTCACAGGTTCCAGAGCGTGCGGCCTTAACCGCTGGGACAAAGAGGGGAGATCGAAAGAGTGGAGCAGTATAGGTTACTTAACCGCACATAGCGGTCTCCATCATCACTGCCGGGTCGTAACAAGAACCGGCAGTGATAAGTTGGCGGGGACGAACGGCTAAATACCCGCTTCGTCTTCCTTGCCGCGCATTGATGGCGGTGTGAATTGATAGGCCACCGGCGACGGTGGCCTTTGAGTCCCCCGCCGGTGGCCTTTATATAAATGGGCCTCCTCGGCTGCATTCTCCGCCTCCCACCTTCCTCTCCTTCCATTCTCTTCTCTCCTTCGCCATCGTCATGGAGTCCGGCGGCCGTGGCGTCGGTGGTGGCCGCAGCGGTGGTGACAGAGCCGGACGCCGGCGTCCTCTGCACCCGTCGACCTCCACCCCCGGCCGCCAAGTCCGCGCGCCGGAGAACCAAGTCCTCGCCCTGCGCGCGCGCAGCCTTGCCCAAGAGCGGAGCCGCGCGCAGACGGCCGAGGAGGCGCCGCACGTGGAGCGCGCGGCCCGCGCGGCGGCCGAGGAGGAGGCCGCCATCCTCCGCGATGCGGCGGCGGCCGAGCGTACGGCCCGCGCGGCCGCCGAGGCGGAGGAGGAGGCTGCTCGCAGCCCGCCCGAGGCGGTGGGCCCCGTTAGGCGGAGGCGAGGCGCGGCAGCGGGACGGCGGGCGAGCGGACGCGAACGCCGCCGCCACTTTTTTTTATTAGTTTTTTTATGTAATGAAAACCTTATCAAATTATCAAATTATATAATGAATTTCTATTCCTACAAGTTTCGTTTTATTTATTTTATTATTATTTTGAGCAAGTTGAATTATATAATGAATTATATAATGAATTTGAGCAAGTTGCCCTATGTTCATGGGGAGGAGGAAGGAGAAGCGGGCGGCGTCTTTGTCGGGCGGCCACTTCGCCGCTCTCGCCGGTTTCACCGCGGCGATGAGTCCCATGCCCGCCGGTCTGCGGCTAGAGCCGGCGGTGATAGCTGCCCACCTAATCACTGCCGGGGCTAGACACGCGCCGGCAGTAATATCCTCATCACTGCCGGGGCTAGACACGAGCCGGCAGTAATATCCTCATCACTGCCGGTGCCTTCGCTGCCTGACGCGAGTCAGGCTCCGTCGAGCTTGGCACCGGCTGTGATGAGTCATCACTGCCGGTTTCGCCATTTCCGGCGGTGATACGGTGGGCTGTGATGTGCGAATCTGTAGTAGTGCCTACTCACACGAGGTTGTAATTACAAAAAGGGAATTAGCGACTAGGTGACAGACCAACAAGGGGACTACTCATCCTCTAACCCTGTCAGGTCTAGCTCCAAGGCCGATGTGTCGATGCCGCTACCCATGTAGAGCTGCAGCGCGTGCCTCTTCCTATCCATCATGTTATACCATCAAAACAATATAAAAACCAACCTATGAGGAATTAGGTGATTATTTCGTTAAGAAGAAAATAAGCACTCAAATTCAGTCCAAGACAAGATTGGAACCTGAGTGGTTGGGTGCATTGCTACTCCTACTTACCTGTACCATCTCGAAGAAGGCCAGGGAAAAAAAAACACTAGACACTATGTGATTTCTCCCAACAAACCTTGTCATACATGAACCACGCACGGTATATAGCAATAATGGACGCACCCTCAACTGACTTGATGCTTGCTGGAAGTGTGGAAGGAGCGGAGAGACATAAGCCAATGAACTCGTCAGGGAATAATTTGATTGCGATTTAACACGTTATTAAATTGACAGGAACGTACATAACATCAGCATCTCCTCAGTGCTTTTCTTTAAAACGTCAGGTCTTAAACTGAACTACTAGCTAAAAGAAAATCGGGAGATAGCTAGAAAATGACGAGGCAATAATTTATTTATTCATTCATTTTCTCATCAATGAATAATATGGAACCAAATTAGACGCATCCACAAAAATAATTAGAAGATGCGGCGACTGATAATATGTATACACAAAGGAAATCATAAAAAAACGATGGAGATGGATGACGCAAGTTAGGTAGTGGGGTTTTTTATGCGATAGCAACTAATTTAAATTACTTTTTGTGGGTAGAAATATTCTAAGAGAATTTACAGTATCCAATACAGCTTTTTAGCTAGCTCGTCAAGGCCGGGTTTTCCACTATCATTCGTAGTCTGTTGGATCTGATCGAGCTGAGTTTTTATGGTAAACCTCCTTGACGTGCATGCATCCCAATCCCATCAGAAAGCGACGCTGCAGCTAAGCATCACACGCAGCTAATAAGCCTAAGTGGATGAGTTTGGAAGAAGAAGATGAGGCACAGCTAGCCTGAGAAAACCAATTAAAGTCACAACAGTTGTGGATTAACACGCGCCGCAAATGTGGTCAGGGAAGTGGTTGATGGGCATCTACTTGCAGGTGTGTGGGCCACACATTTGATTAATGAAATTGCATGGGGATATATTAGACTATAGTATATAATTAATAGACAATTAGCATTGGAGAAGAGGGCCATATGAAGTTTTACCAAGAAATGAAAGAGCCTTACCTGTGCATCCTACTAGCTAGTTTTACATTTACTGCTAAAAAATAGTAAGCAAGAGAACATAATTAATAATGTATCCAGCAAGAGTACCCCACCCCCCCCCCCCCCCCCCCCCAACTAAATATTTGTAGTACACAGCGGTAAAGATGGATGGAATATGTCTTAGTAATTTCTGAAATCTGACTTTCTGAGTTCAATGGTTGTCTCTACGTACTAGCTAGCTAGGTGGATTTGTCTACGCGAGCACAGAGAGATTACCTCCTGAATTGTTCTTGTTCCTCCGGCGGCTAATAAGTAAGGTCCAACTCCAACATACTTGAACTTTCAACGTGTCGTGTCGTGTCATGTAGCTTTGTTTTACTAACTTACCATCTTTGATCTAGTCCTGTATCTGAGTTCAAGCATGAAAATATACGTCGTCGGCCTGCGATCGTCCGCCGGCGGCTGATGCAGAACGAAGGTTCTCCCGGCGCGCGGCGACGACGTCACAACATGCACCAGCAAAGTGAACCTTAACAAGTCTATGGATGGTATTTTATTTATTACAATAACATGGCATTAGTAGTAGGCTAGTAGCTAATGTGGGTGATTAGTAGGGAGGGTGCCTGCATATTATTACACCCCTCAAAGCATCATCAATCATTATCCTCGGCCAGGCGGATCATGGGTGATGTATAGGTGGGATCGTGTGCAGCCACCTGGAGGGAAAGATTCCTCCTCTTTCTTCTACCCTCAGTTTCAGGAATTGCCAGCACTAGTGCAGTGCTACACGCACACGGTGGTCGTCACCACAGTAAATGTTAGTGCTACACATACTACTGCAAATCTAGGGCGTGCATGTGCCCACAAGTTAGTTTCTACTATTCTCCAATGTCATGTTATATACAAGGCAGATATATAGTGCAATATCGTATACACTTATTAGTTGCACATAGAATTTTAATTTTTATCTCTAAGCTAAATTATGCTTGTTATAATTGACAAATCACTCATTAATTGTGTGAGTTCTTTGATTGTTAGAATGGAACATGATGTATTATTCGATCTAACAAATCACTCGTGCAATCTTTTTTTATAGTTATGTACATCATATGCGCATTTTCTAGGGGCGTTCTTTTGATACACTAAATTTATACCACTGAATATAGTGACGTAAGAAATCATGTACAAACAAGTTAAAGAAATAGTGATATCTAGGTTCTACTCAAGCATTTTGATTCAATAGTTTGGAGGACATGCTAACAGCCTAACACCAGAGGTGGCAGTCAAAGTTTTGACTTAATTTTATTAAAGGATTAAAAAAAAGGTATCTCACACCCAAAAAACGCGTATACAAATGGAGAAATTGATGATCGTATCTTTAATTTGCGTATATACATTCTACTCAAACATTGATTCAACACGTGAAGGATATATGGTAAACTGGAGGCGGTAGTCAAAGTTTTGAGTTAATTATATTAAAGCATTAAAAAAGGAATCTCACACCTAAAAAAACACGTATACAGATGGAGAAATTGATGACCATATCTTTGCACATATACGACAAAATCAACTATTTTACTTTTTGTAGTATTATACAATACATGCAATACTTATTAATAAGCAACATGGAGAATAAGATGGACCTATCATATACTTTTTTATTGACTATAGTGAAAAATAGTAATAATAAATTAATAAATCATATGTGTATTTTTGTATTTATATATACATAATATGTGCATTTCTTTAAAAGAAGAAAGAGAACAAACTTAGTGTCATGTCATATCTATTTTATGGTTTGGAAAAAGTGACGTAAGAAATCATGTACAAATCAAGTTAAAACATGTACTAGTGATATATTCAACATGGTACAAATATGCTAAAACTAGAGGTGACCCAATTTTGATCTAAAATAACATTCATGTATTGATAAAACATATAGTGGGCAAAAAAATGTGGATTCAAATGGAGAAATGATGAGTTATCTTTGTATGTTGACATATTTTAGGAGTGTCAGCTACTTTAGTATTTCTTGAATACTTCATGATACATGCAATATCTTTTAATTTGCGACATGGGAAACATTGTACATGTAGCTTTCTATTGTTGGGTATGGTAATAACAAATCATACGTGTATCCTTGTTGTTTCACAGATCATATATGTGCATAAATGGAGAATCGGTTAAGACTTAGAGGCATTGTCTTCTTGGTTCTCTCACTACATTTTATGTCATTGAATAGAATCGTGTAACCACTAATGTGCTAACAAGTTATATATATGGTGATATTTAAGTGTTACACACTATTTCAATTCAACACGTTGGACAAACATATATACAATTGGAGTTAGAGATGGGATTAAAATTTAAAATATGAAATTCACAACAAACCTAAAAGCATTAATATATTCATATCTATGTGTCAATCAATTCTTTGGTTCAACATGTCAAACCAAGATACCCCCACAATTAAAGTTAGCACCCAAATATGTCCCTAATACATGCATTGACCAAATATATGGAGAACCTAAAATCACTAATATAGCTTTTGAAAATTAATGGCTTAAAGATGCGGGGATATCTATGGTTTATATTGAACATTCCAATTCAAAATCTTGGCAAAGATACGACGAATCCCCAATACATGCATGGAAAAACATATGGCAAAACTAAAATCATGAATATAGCTAGAGGAAATTGATAGAAAGATACGATGATATCTACAAGTAGTTGAGCATTTCAAGTCAACACGCTCGGGAAAGATATTCTAGTAGAGATATTAAAGGCGTGACGCAAGATCAATATATATAAATAACATTTGGGTGTATACAGAAGATGCCATGAACCTACAAATAAATGTCGATATAGATATAGAGAAAAATGATTTGTACAAGGCACAATTTTTTCCTATTTGGTACAGTTATCAAGTGACCATAGCGGTGCAACAATGCACCTCAAGACCACGCCCCCGTACTAAAAATGTACTATACCCATGTGAAATGAAAATGGGTAACACTAACTTAGGCGGGAATGACATAATTGGGGTGGTTAACTTAATTAATCACCAAGATTTTTATGCCTAATCATTAAAAAAGGGCACATGAGCATTTATTACCTGGAAAGTGAGGGATTAACCACAACATGCCAATGCATGGCCATTTTTATACCCCCTCTGCTCCACTTGGGCACGCATCTGAGCCCACCCTTTCCACATGACTCGTGGGCCCGGTGGATGCCTTGGCCCCACACGGCAGTGGCGCCTTCCTGCAGGTCGCTTTGGTGGGGTTGATTGGGGATTGAGGGTCCGCGTTAATCGCCGTGCACGTTCTGCACCTCTTTCGCTCTCCGGGAGGGCCCACATTACAGCTGTTATAATGTGGTCTTGTCTGCCTCATCACACTCTCCTACTGCCTTTATTTCTCTCTCTCCATTTTGTTTTCTTTCTACTCTAACTAACTTTGTTTTGTATGTATAATTGTTAAGGTTTTATTTGTTATATTTATTCATCTCATCTATGTGGATTTTACACGTCTATATAAAATTAACATTGGGTCAAGGTAAATATTGTGTTGGTGCCCGTTTGATTGCTCTAATAGTCACTGCACCTTGAGTAGATTATATGCCACCACGGAGAGCAGGTAGTTAGTATTATATATTCTTTGAAAAACTATGTAAAACTGTTTTTATTTATTCACCATATCTTACATATAGTTACCATGGGCATAAAATAACACATCCAAAATTTACTGTTTCCCCAACCCAGTTAATAAGCTTATGCATAACAAATGACTAGATATTTGTAGGAAAATAACTAGGATGATCACAGAATCCAACATATTCCTCCATGGGGATTGATGTAGGTGAGTTTTGTAGAGGGGTATTTGTGCTCCTCTCCCTTTTATTACAAGCCTCCCTCTCCATCTCTCTCACCCCTTTCTCACTCATCCCACAGTTTCCAGCACTCCCTTTTCTCTCCTGCTTCACATGCTTCTCTCCCTACCATTTTTTGCCCCACACTCCTCTCCCTCTGTCCTTTTGGTTTTACTAACAAGTTGCATTAGGCAGCAGCAGGGAGGTTAAAGCCCCCCTCTGACAGCGCAGCATCTTGTTTGTTTTATCTCCCACATCATCCCCCTCATCATCTTCTGCACACCCTCCCTCCATCTCTATCTCTTCATCTCTCTATCTCTCTCCTGCAGCAGTAGCAGTACTCAACATTTCTCAACTTTCATCCATCTTCTCTCTCTATCTCCTTCACCCTACTACATACCCTCCCTCCATCTTCTACCTTCATCAATCACAGATATCATATTCTCTCTCTCCTCCATCTCTCCCTATTATTTATTCAAGGCTGCTTATAGATGGTATCTTAATTCTTTTTTCCTCTCTTCTTCCTCCCACCATCTTCTTCCTCCTCTCCTCTTCAAGGAGAGTACATTTTTTTTATTTGCCAGCGTTTCCTGTAGTACTACTAGTGCTTCCTCCCCCTTCTCCTTCCTCGGGCTACTTCCTCCTCTCCCTTTCTTGCCGTTTTTCCCCTCTCCGGCCTCCTTCCCGGCCTTCTCTACTCTTATCTCTCTGAGGAGGTCCGTCGGTCTCTCCTCTTTCCAGTGCCTCCCATCCTTTTCACCTGCCCCTCATGTACTGATCGTCGCATCACCTCCATTTCCCCAGTGGTAACACCGGGAGGCGACGTGCACGAGTGCGCGCGCGTGCACGGGAGCAGGAGCTGTTAGCATGCAGCAGCAGCAGCACGGGGGAGGAGGAGGAGGCGGCGGCGGTGGAGGCCCAGCGCAGCAGCAGTTCGGCGCGCAGCAGGTGGAGATGCCGCCGCCATTCTCGCCGGCCGGGCAGCGGATCTCGCTGGCGGAGGCACCGTCGCCCATCAGCAGCCGGCCGCCGGCGTCGTCGGCGCCGGCGCAGCAGCAGTACGACGAGCTCGGCGCATCCGGCACCGGCGCCAGCGGCGCCGTGGGCTTCGACGCCGAGGGCTTGGCCGCCGCAGTAGCAGCCGGCGAGGAGGGCGCCAGCGGCGGCTCTGGGGGCAACCGGTGGCCGCGGCAGGAGACGCTGGAGCTGCTCAAGATCCGGTCGGACATGGACGCCGCCTTCCGGGACGCCACCCTCAAGGGCCCCCTCTGGGAGCAGGTCTCCAGGTACTGTACGTAACTGTGGCTAGCTAGCTGAATTGCCTTGCCGCATGAATCACTCGCCACGCCGCCGTCGTCCCGGCCCGGCGCGCCGCCGCGCGCGACGGAATTCTCGTCGGCGGAATGCTGCATGAAATCTCGGCGGCGTCCGGGACCGGCCCCTGGAGCCGATTCGGCAAGAGCCAGCAGCAGGCCCAGTTAATTAATTACTTACCCGGCTAAAGAACACTTCTTTTTTACTTTTTCGTTTTTCCTTAACCATCCTTCACGAGAACAGTGACTTTTTTCCATTTTAAAATAGCTCGATATCGCTCTCCTTCCCCACTTTTCCAGAAAAAAAAATCCGCTCTCTCTAGTGTTTTGTTGCCAATCTCTTCGTCTCTCCGATAGGTAGCAGGAGGCAGTAGGCACGAGCAGCAATATTCTTCAGATCCAAAGGCATCGATCCCAAACTTTATCTCTGAATTTCTCGCAAAAAGATGGAATTTTTATTCGCATGCAGTTTCTTTGCTCCTCATTCTTCTTGGGATTGGATTTACCACTGCTAGTGCTGCATGGATGTATGTGTGCAGCAACATGCCTTTCTTTTATCTTTTCCATGGGTGCCCAAATCGAGTAAAATTCTACTACTACATGCATGCACAACTTTCGTGTGAGGGCTACAGTTGCATGTATGGTTGAAATTTGTGGTGGTTGGTGGCGACGACACGCCATTGACAAGGCTTCGAAGCTTTTCTTGTTTTAACTTGTTGCTAGCTAAAATGTTGTTGATCGATCGATGCGGTGGTTGTTGGCAGGAAGCTGGGCGAGAAGGGGTACAGCCGGAGCGCCAAGAAGTGCAAGGAGAAGTTCGAGAACGTGCACAAGTACTACAAGCGCACCAAGGAGAGCCGCGCCGGCCGGAACGACGGCAAGACGTACCGGTTCTTCACGCAGCTGGAGGCCCTGCAGGGCACCGGGGCGGCGGGGGCGTCGCAGGTGCCGCCGGCGATCTCAGCGGGGCCGTCGGCCGTGCGCGTGCCTGCCGAGCCGCCGCCTGCGGTGGTGTCGTCGGCCGGCGGCGTGGGGATGGCGCCGATGACGACGACGACGTTGGGCGGCTACCCGAGCTTCTCGACGTCCAACACGGAGGACTACACGGACGAGGACGACTCCGACGACGAGGGCACCCAGGAGCTGGTGGGCGGCCCGGACGAGCGCGGGAAGAGGAAGAGGGTGTCCTCGGAGGGCGGCGCCGCCTCGACCGCCGCCGGCGGATCAGGCAGTGGGAAGATGATGAGGTTCTTTGAGGGCCTGATGAAGCAGGTGATGGAGCGGCAGGAGGCGATGCAGCAGCGGTTCCTGGAGGCCATCGAGAAGCGGGAGCAGGACCGCATGATCCGCGAGGAGGCGTGGCGGCGGCAGGAGATGACGCGCCTCGCGCGCGAGCAGGAGATCCTGATGCAGGAGCGCGCCATGGCCGCCTCCCGCGACGCCGCCGTCCTCTCCTTCATTCAGAAGATCACCGGTCAGACCATCCCGATGCCGTCCATCGCCGCGCCCACCATCAACGTCATGCCACCGCTGCAGACGCATTCGCATCCCAAGCCGCCGCCGCCGCCGCCTCAGGCTGCTCACCCCGCACCCATTGCCTCCGCCTCGCCAGCCCCGCCGCCGCCGCAACCACCAGCCTCGCACACTCCGCCCCCACAGCAGTCCAAGCCGCCAATGCCAGCTTCGACGCCACAAACGCCAGCGCCACAACAGCAAAGCACGGACATTGTCATGACGCCGGCCGAGATGACGACGACGCCGCGCGCCGACACCCCAGTGCACGAGGGCGGCGCGACGTCGTCCCGGTGGCCCAAGGCGGAGGTGCACGCTCTGATCCAGCTGCGGAGTAACCTGGACACGCGGTACCAGGAGGCCGGGCCCAAGGGGCCCCTCTGGGAGGAGATCTCCGCCGGCATGCGGCGGCTGGGCTACAACCGGAATGCCAAGCGCTGCAAGGAGAAGTGGGAGAACATCAACAAGTACTTCAAGAAGGTGAAGGAGAGCAACAAGAAGCGCCCCGAGGACTCCAAGACGTGCCCCTACTTCCACCAGCTCGACGCGCTCTACCGCAACAAGCAGGCGGCGGCGGCGCTCAGCTCCTCCTCCGGCGCCGGAGCCGCCGCGGTCCATGCCGCCAACGCATTGCCAGCACCGCCGCCGCAGGAGGCGGTCACGGTCGTCACGGCCGCGGCGCCCATCTCACAGACGCCGCCGCCTCCGACACAGCCAGCTTCCCAGTCCCACTCCCACCACGCGGCCAAGAGCGTCGGCACCGCCAGTAACGCCGCTGGCACTGGCACCGGCAACGGGAACGGCATCGCCGCGTCAGAGCACGGCTCCAGGGGCATGCAGACGACGCAGACGAGCAACGGCAGCGTTGCAGCCAGCAGGTTCGTCGTCGGCGAAGGCGGCGGCGCGGCCTCGGCGTCGAAGAAGGTAAGCGAGTCATCAGCCTAGCTCACATTCACACACATGCATGTGCGCCCACGGTGTGGCCATAGCTAAACTGCACCGTACATGTGGTACCTGCTGCTGTTCGTTTTGGTGATCCAATGCTGATTGCATAACGCTGCACATTTAAAGCCAGAGGACATCATGAAGGAGATGATGGAGCAGAGGCAGCCGCAGACGCAGCAGACGCAGGCGGCGGTGGTCAGCGGCTACACCAGAATCGACGGCACGGACAGCGACAACATGGACGAGGACGACGACGAGGACGACTACGACGATGACGACGACGACGATGACGAAGACGTCGACGGCAACAAAATGCAGTACAAGATCCAGTTCCAGCACCAGCACCAGCACCACCACTCCCAGCAGCAGCATCCGAACGCCGTCGTCAGGCCGAACGCCAGCGCCGGCGGTGGCAACCCGCCCGGAACCGCCGCTCCTCCCAGCACGGCCGCGGCGCCGACAACAACAGCCGGATCTTTCTTGGGCATGGTCAAATGATCGATCTATCCAAGCATTTTTCACCCCGGTGACGACTCTCATTCCTCCTCTTCTTCTCCATCCATGGTTTCTTTTCCTTTTTCTCGCCTGGGACATTTGTATCTACCTACCTGTCGCCTCCATGCTCGTCCATATCTCTACACCTCAAAACCAAAAATCACAAGAACAGTCCCCCTCCTCCATGCTCCGGCAATTCTCCAATCCTCATGCACGTAGCAACACCTCGATCCATGTCGTGTCGTCGTGGCTAGCTGCTGCATGCGTCCTGCCCACCCTCCTATTCTTGATTCGTTGCTGTGTTAATTACAGTGGTCGCCCCCTCTTAGGTGTTACTCCAGTACAAAAAAAAATATTGGTGGTGATGTGGTTATTTATTATTGATTTGTTGTGATAATTAATAAGAACGCCTCAAGAGCTTGGGATGTTCACGGCGGAGAGGTTGAATTTGATGCGGTGAAAGCGGCACGTGAAGTGTAATAAGAGATGGATCTCCCGCGGTTAAAGAGAACAACAAGGAGACAAGGTGACAAAAAAGGGCAGGTGACGCAGTGGGTGTTTGCACTGTTACTCCGGTAAATTTTGTGGCATGCGGCTACTACTACAGTGGGTAGTTTGTTGCAAACGGGGCAGTGAAAAAAAAAAATGGAAAAGAGAGCTTGCTTGTCATGTGGCATGAAGAATAGCCAGTTTGATGCATGCAGGATTTTTTTTTTCTTTATCCTTGTTCTTTTTTCCTTTTTAATTTTCACCATTTCTTTGGGTTCTGCAACAAGTAAACTGTCCATTAAGTATTACCTAAGTTTTTCTTTCTTTCTTTCTTTCTTTCTTTCTTTCTTTCTTTCTCAAACTGTTGTTACCAAAATTTACAGTGTATACTTGAGAAATACTATATGTTATTAAAATTCTTGCTATTATATATAGTATCGTAATTGCTTTCAAGTGGGATTGTTTATGTCAACTGCGGACCTTTTCATTATAATGCATCAAGTTAGGGTACGATAAAATTGCATGCATTCAGTTCTGATTATGCTCTACTACTAGTAAGATCCAATCTGTCATTTATTTTAGTCTTGTGTTTAAATACAGCAAGGGATCTCATATTGAATATTAATAATACTAACATGCCAATGTCGGTATACCTTTGAGAGACTGGCTTCACATGCATGCCAAGATTATTATACCATACTTTCAAAAAAAAAAGATTATTATACCATGATTTGAGGGAGGTGAAGTCACACATTTCTAAACTAAGAAGAATCAAATAAATAATAGGGCATACTACAACTTAAAGCTCATATATACAATCATGAAAAAATAGATGATACTCAACAAAATGTTAGGCAACTTACAAATAGGAAAACTATACCAAATTATTAAAGTTGATTCTAGGATATGAAGTCTCCATATTATCTAACGAATATAGCTAGCATATTTACACAATTTATTTGTTGAAAGAAAGGATGAGTCATATCTAAAATGTGGATATTTCCTCATAATTGTAAAATTTATTCATTTACAACAAAATTCTTGGATTCCACCGTATGGTCCTAGAATCAGATTCTTGCATTACGTTGCATGGTCCTAGAATGATATGTGCAAGTGAAGTCACCTTTTTTGAACAATTGGACCAAATCTATAAAATCAGACCATTGCTTCTCAAAGCTAATTCAAACCATGGAAATAGCTTATGAGTCAGAAATATCAAGCAAGTCATAAATTGGGTGTTCATAATAAGTTGAAAAAATGTAGTTATTTACGACATCAAGCACTCATTTTTTTAAAAAAAAGTAAATTAATTAGCCTGTTTACACAATTTTCTTTATGAGACAGAAAAAGGATGAGACATATTTGGAATGCAAAACTTCCCTCTTTATTCTAGGAATTGTTTTGTTGTGATGATGATAGTCCTACAAAATGATGCGTGTTTTGTACCATTTCCCGTAAATCACATATATACTTCATTGTGTGGGAGGTGTTTGGGCAACATATGTGCTCAAGTTTGACCCTTACTATAGTTGACTATAAAGGCAAGATTATGGTTTACCCTGGAAAAACTAGATAGTTTAATAATTTTGGGGTTCTCACATTGTAGAAAATTGACCAAACTAATTAATTATCATGTTTTGGAACTGAATCAATCCTAGAGCTATAGGAGTATTTTGTATATATATGACGGTCGCCAGTTGCCAACACACACCTAACCCTTGCGTGGACAAATCACAATGTATATATATATATATATTCCTTTTGCCACTATTGGTTGCAAATTATTCATTCCCAACACTAATAAGGCCAACTCATCACATGGTAGGTAGCCTTGCTGAAAAATATCCTCACCTCCTCCTCTCGCCTACTTGAAAAAGCCTAGGTCAATGTAGGATATGACAACAAACAGAAAACCGCTTGGTTGTTCATGATCGATTAGCTAGCAATAATCACCTATCAAACTATTGTTAATTTGATCGATTATATTTGCTCCTACACTAGAAGTAATACGTCATCACGTACTCGAAATACTCCACCTACTGTATCGGAGGAATAAATATTCCTTGTTACCTCGAGATGCCTCGGAGTCGGCGCCAGGGCGTCTGGGCTTTGTAGGCAGCGTACGATCCATTTGGCAAGCATACAAAATTGGTTTGGGGGTCACTCAGTCAGTCAGGTGCAGCCTTGGCTCTGGCTGGCTGGGGATCCGTATAGAAACGGTTGGAGCGTGGGGTGGCGTGTCTGCCATAAAAAGTTAAAAAAATCCCCGCTGTGGGATCGACGCCCCCTGTTAAAATTATGTGGGGGAACGTGGCCGGAGTGGACGCCGCAGCCAGCCAGCAGCCCGCGCGTCGCAGCTGCGTCGCAGTAGTAGCTAGTGGCCACTTCTGGCCTGGCCACCCAGCCGCAGCCGGCCAGCGGCCGAGCCCCCCCACGGACAGACGGGTGCCGTCGTCGCGCGTGCCGCATCGTCACATCACCCATCGGCTTGGCTTGTATGTATAGCTAGTAGACGATCAGGAGTGTTATATTAGAGAGGCTTTTGTTTCAGCCGCAACCGCAACTCCGCAAGCAACCATGGTACATACACGCCTAGTTATCGAGATGCCTGTGCCCACCATGGACCATGTAGACATGTAGTACTGGTCTACTAGAAGTACCCACTGCACACTACTGCTGCTGCACCTTCTTGCTACAGTGCATCTTGCATCTACGTACGTCAAGCAGCTCATGACACTTCAACAGCGTCTCTCTCTCTCTCTCTCTCTCTCTCTCTCTCTAACACCCTCAATCATACGTGTCTATATATGTCCCTCTCTCCCCTCTCTGGATTCTGGAATCAGGGAGTGTTGTTTCCCTCTACTCTCTTTCTCTCTCTGTGCTTGGGCAATTAGCATGAGAAGGGAGGGCACAAGGCTCTACTTTCTTGCAGCCGCAGTCTGAATGATGCACATGGGGAGGTGAGAAAGGCACAGGCAGAGTAGAAGAGGAGTAGTAAAAAAAAAAAAAGAAGAAGGGAGGAGGGGGCATGGTCCATGGTAGGGATCAGACATGCCCACAGGACCGGAGCCCACGTTGCATGCACCATGCTTCCCATTTTGCACCCCCTTTTATCTCTGTTCCTTTTATTTT
This sequence comes from Themeda triandra, assembly GCA_018135685.1. Lineage (NCBI taxonomy): Eukaryota > Viridiplantae > Streptophyta > Magnoliopsida > Poales > Poaceae > Themeda > Themeda triandra. The sequence goes on along the minus strand of JAENPR010000972.1, from coordinate 78,869 downwards.
TACCATTTGTATTGACTTTTCTCATGGCTATAGCTCTAGCTTGTCACGGTAAAAAGTCTCCAATCCAGTGACCAGGAGGGGGCCAGCAGCTAGCAAGAGTGCTTTAGTCTATAGACAATTCCAATTCCCCACCCATGTTTATTTCTCTAAAGGAAAAGAGAGATTTAATAAAGTGGCAATAATAATGCAACCTCTTGCATTGATCCGTGCAAGATGTAAATTGGCACATGGCACTCATGATGAGCTATATATGCAAGCGTAGTAGAGCTCTTTGTACAACATGTAGGAGTACTCCTATAGAAGTACTGTACTATTAGAGGCTGGCTGCAGCAGCACGGACTCGGCACTCCACTCAACAACACGTAACCCGTGTGCCACTCACTCGAACACCGGCGCTTCTAATCATTAGAAAAGGTAGTTGAGGCAGAGGCCAGAGCCCAGAAGAGGTGAAGCTCAAGGCATGCACACTACACATACCTCAATGCAAGAATAACCAACTGATGAGCTAGAGGGAGAGGGACATTCCAAGACCAGTAAAAATTTCCCCTTTTCGTTCTCACTCGCTTCGCCATCTGTGACACTGACAGAGCGGGAGAGAGAGAGAGCTGTGCATGGCAACGGCAAACTCTCATGCAGACGCGCGCAGTCGGCGGCCAGCCGGCGCAGAAGATTCTCTTCGTCGTCGATCTCATGCATCCAGGTCCAACCAGCCCCAGTGGGCAGTGGGCAGTGGCCAGTGTGTGCAGGTACGCGCGCGTACGAACGACGGCGTACGCAGGGAGCTGGCAGCAGTAAAAGATGCGTGTAGGTGGTGAAAAGCTAGCCAGCAAAACGCACGGCGTGCCAGTACGAATTCACTGCGCGGCCGCGGCGGCAGCATGCATGTGCGGTGACTCCACGCTTCACGAGGCGCTGTTACTCGCGGTCGCGCGCAGGGCAGCGCCAGTAAAGCCACGACGAGCCTGGCTACACGAACGCGCCACCGCTACACGGGGTTTTTACCAGTGGCGAAGCTAGAGCACAGGGTGCACGTATCTTGTGGGTGTGTGTTTTAGAGGTGCCTATATGGTGAAATTTTAATCAAATATATTGATTTTGTAATTTTTTTTGGGGTGCCTAGGCACCCCCTCCTCATCACATAGCTTCGCCCCTGGTTTTTACAATGCTAATGATGACCTCTGCCGCCGCTATCATGCATAGTGCACTGTACTGTACTGTGAATCACACGTCATCTGATTATTTTGGCCATGTTTGCTTAAACTTTGATAGTAACGCTTTTCTTTCAACAAATCCGCGAACAATACTTTTCAGATTGATTTTTCACCGAAATTAATAGGAGTTTTATTTATTAGCGAGTACAACGCTAGTTATTACTATACTATTCAAACCGTGGCTTTAATTTGCGTGGCACAGCCACAGTACATCAAGGTTTACCCATGTGAACTTTTAAGGGTATGTTTGGTTGCACGTCGTCGGAACTTGGCACGCCAAAGGCTCAACAACTTTGGCCGCTGTTTAGTTGCCGTGTAACCATTGACTACCACAACTGTTGTTTTACTTCTACTGCTTGTCGTTTTGCTCTCTGACAGAGTGCCGAATGTGGTGACCATTTTTACACCACACAGCGACGCGACGCCACCGAACTTATATTGTGTGGCGAGCCAAATAGGCAACCAAACATGCTCTGATATTTAAACTAGAATAATTAGATTAGACTAAGCGCAATATATATGGAGCATGCGAATCCCAATTTCCTAAACGGCTTGTAACTTGTTCAAACGATACAGCCTTGTTTAGATTGCAAAAAATTTTAACTCTTGCTATTGTAGCACTTTCGTTTGTATTTGATATACATATATCTAAAAATTGATGCGATGGAGAGAGTGTAAAATTTTGAAACTTTGAAGGAAACTAAACAAGCCCTTGCATGTTATTGTAGAAGCTTCTGATCTAGAATAGGATTGAACATGTCAAAAACTAGAAATATTTGCGCCAGCAGTTACCAGCAGAGTAGTAGCTACCTACTACTGCAACTGCAAGCATCAGAACCTACTACTGCAACCAGAGACGGAACCGGGCGGGTGCCAGCAGGGGCCGTGGCACCCCCCATGCACAGTAGATTGTTTACTAATTATATACAATATTTGACTTTTATAGCGTAAAAATAGCAATTTTTTACTCATTTTTATTAAAAAATTCTGATTTTGGTTATAAATAGTGTAAATTTATTTAAAAAACTGTTGAAACATGTTGTTATATATATATTCGCCCACTACAAAGTGCAATCACATTCGTTCGGCCCCTCTTAATCAAGATCGCTGGTTCCGTCACTGCAAGCATCAGAACCGTACCGGGTGCCCTCTCTTGATTCAGGCACAGAGAGAGGGAGCATGCGCGTATGGCAGGGAAAAAGTACGGTTGCCCGCGCTCACGCATGCCAAGACAAAGAGAGCGTTTCCCAAACATCCATGCGCTCTCGACATGACTAGTAGCTACCAAACTCTTGTTGGATCTATCTGCTCAAGGTGAGGAGGAGGCTAGCTGCACGCTGTACATTTACCAATTACCACAGTGCAAAGCATGTCTGCATATGGGTCGTCGATCCCGATCTATCACTTGAAAGGATCCATCACGTGACCAGCACGTAAATTTTGCATTTTTGCTAGATCTCGATGTTAGCTCCAATAATGCACAATTTTCTGAAAAACAAAACAAAACATAATTAAATCTCTACGTCTTTAATCGATCGGTATTGAAATGACCTTTCCCTCCTCTCTCTCTCTAAAAGACAAGCAAGCTTGGATTTTTCTGGCCTGCATAGCGAGCAAAATAAAAAATATATTGAAATTAAAATACATCTATTGGTTGCAATACAGGTTGCACAAAAACTAATACTCCCTCCATTCCAAATTATAAGTCGCTTTAACTTTTTTTGGTATATTAAATTTACTCTTCATCTAGATTTACGATATGTCTAGATACATAGCAAAATGGATGTATCAAAAAAGTCAAAATGACTTACAGTTTCAAACGGAAGGAGTACTATGCTAGCTTTGGATGTACAACAATCTACTACTGTTTTGGTACTTTGTTTGGGAAAAAATGAAGTCCATTCAAAATTTTACTTGTAAAACGATTATACTTTGCATCGGATAATTAGTGGTCTCAATGGTTAGGTGGTGATGTTTGATTGGAGTCAGTGGTTTCGTTAGTCCATGGATATCTGTAGTTAATTGCCTGAGTGACCACCCCACTTTGTTTAAATGCCTCAGACATAGCTAATTAGCTGATAGTGACACACATATGAATGAATGCATTGCATGCATATTATCACTGCGCTATTCTCAGTAAGGAGTGTTTTATGGCCTTGTTTTTCAAGGTTACCACATCATGCATCATATAGAATGAAACGAAATATGGATGAAACATCTCACTCTCAATGCAAGTTTTATTCTATTATTTTATAAATATTCAATTCTATGACTCATATAGAGTTGATAATCGTGCCGAGAGAATTTTATTCCCATAAAACTTATAGAGGTGGCTAGCCCAACCACCTCTATTTATTTGTCTCTACAAAAACGGTTTGCAGAGATATCTAGAAACACAATTCTCCTTTGTAAATTAATTTCTAGAGGTGGCTCGAAATCTAGTTAACCATGTATAGAAATCATTTTCTAGAAATTACAAATTAGGTAAAAATAGAAAAATAATAATTATTTCTAAAATACAGAAATCGGGCCCAAAAAATAGCAAAAGAACTAGGGAAGAAGTCCCCACTAGGGAGATCTGATCATTGTGTGATTTTTTTGGGCACATGCTATCTATAGAGTTCAAACTTGCGACCTATGGCATCACGCGTAACTCCCACAACAGCTCCACCTCAAAGTCAATTGTGATTGAATGAATAGTATTCTCCTTTTGTATTAACTTTGCTAGATATTGTAATGAATATATGAAACCATAAACCATTTCTAATGAAGAAAGAAGGCTCAGCTATAAAGTTTAGAGATTATCGGCCACAACAACTTTAGTTTTTATCATTTTCTCCACCTTAGGACGTTTGAAAAAATTCTGAATTTAAAATGTGAGAAATTCAAACAAAATTTTCCTTGGATAAATGTTTTCAAATGAAAAAATGGTCAACTACTAATTTGTATAGATCTTTGAGAACTATAACTTTGGATAACCAATAAGATAAGTTGTCAGAGGGTCTCTTTTTTCACTAAACTCTCTATTCCTAGCAATATAATTAGGAATAATATAGAGTCTCTTTGAGTTGCTCTTAGGGAATGTTCCCTCTATCCCTAAATAACTATCATTTTTTATTCTCCAGAAAGAACTTAGACTAAATATATATGAAATATATTAATAAATATGGTACAAATTAATATTATTTGATAAATCATTGAATATATTTTCATAATAAATTTATTAGAGATACAAATGTTGCACATAATTTTTTACTGCATGAAAACAAAAAATGATAATTATTTAGGGACAAATGGACTATTTATTTATACATAGTCTAGTTACTAGTTGTGGCTAAAAATTATCCCAAATTATTTGTAGTTGGCTAGCTAGTTGACTAACAACTAGTTGAAGACTTGGCCAAAAAAAAAAACCCTCCTGTATTCACTAGAGCTAATTGTGGCTAGATAGCAATTAGCCCTTGTATCAAATAGTACCTTAAGCAAACAACATACTCTATAATCATGCACACATGCGTATATATCAGCATATGCATGTCGGCGCGCGAAGCTAACCACCCGAAAGAGTAGCTGGTACGAGTAATGGGTGGGGAGGCATGAAGAGCGCATCATGCGTCGTCCTAGGGTGACAAGCCGGTAAAGAGGAAAAAAGGGGCATCGTCGCTTGTGCAAGAAAAGGTGATGTTAAAATGATTGGGTCGCGACGCAACGCAAATGATAAGATCGGATCAAAGCGAGAGCATGGAGGCGGTACAAGTGTGCAAGACTGGATTTCTTAATGGCTTGCGTTACGCCGCCTGACAGCGACACCATGATGTGCCAGTTTCTCCTTTGATCTCTGCTATTATATATTTATTATTTGTATATATACACACACATATATGTTAACTCTAACACAACACTGACACACGGCATGTACATAAACAACAAGAGCCGGACCCGGAAAAGTTGCGGCTTTTCCACTGCAGCACAGCACGGCTGGATGGAGCGGAAGAAAAAATAAAGGAGCCGCCTGGGCCGGTGCAGGCGTAGAAAAAGAAAAACTGCGATGCCGGGAGCGGGAGCTAAGCTATGCCTATGCGTGTCGTGTTCTGTGGTGTCAGCGTCACACAATGGCACAAGATAAAGCAGCAATGCTGTTGATGAGGCTGAGGTTATTTGTGCGTGCGTGCATGGCAGCATCAGAACGCACCGGCCAGGAATTTTTACCAAGGGGAGGCAGAAGCGCTCGAAAGTGAACAGAGAGGCCTTGAACGCAAATAACTAGTAACATATACAAGTACAGGCAGTTTTTAACAGACTATTCAAAGTTTGGTCAGTACTTACTGCAACAAACATGTATGTATACTCACATTATATTAGCGTGTGAAAGCAACGTTAACAATTCAATTCGTTATCCAAAGGGGAAAACATTTTCTGGATGTCAAAAGGAAAACCTTCAATAATCCTGTTGGTAGAGTTTAACCTCGGATTCTAACAGCAATCAGTAGCAATTTCTACTCTTCATCAGGGACCACGCCACGTCATGGAATTAATCGACACATTCTTACACACCTGACCGTCCGGAGAGAAGAGCGACTATGCATGGTCCACCATCGCAGCAGCACCCACTGCGTGCCGGTGAGCCACGGTGATCGCTGATGGTCCAGCTAAACACGTATATATATGGTCCCGTCTTGCTGGAGACCATCTAAGCATCTTTTTTTCCCCTCTTCGTGGCCTTTGTCCTCTTCAAGCTTGCAAGTAACTAATCAAGCAGAACCATCCATGATTGCAAGATGAAACCGCAAATCTAGCATAGCTTGTGGCTTGTGGCTTGTGCCGCTGGACCACACACCGGGGTTAGCCACAAGCCTCGCGTCACGAACCTCTGATATGGATCACATGCCGAGACGTGACTCCTAAGCTCGCCGAATAATTAGAGCTTGCCCCTGAAGGAAGTGATGAATAGCTTCCCAGCAAATCAGAGCCTGGATCCCCAGTCCCCTCTCTGTCCTTTCATCCTCATCTTCACCCAAGAACGGAGTTAATCACAGATTAAGCTGGCGCTATTAGGGGAAAGGAAGCTTCTTTCTTGGAAGAAAAAAGACAGTACTGCACTGGCTTTACGCTGTGTGCCTGGGAGGACCATTTCTGTTGCAGCAAACCTCCAAGATTGTTCTTGTCCAAGTCAGGAGCTGTCATTGGCTCGACATGCTAACCTTTGACAACTGTCGGGCCCTCCATAATCCCTGCCCTTGTGTGGTTGTACAAAGCTATATGGTGCACTACAACTCTTAACCTTTTGAAGCAGCACCTATCCAGCAAGTGAAGTTAGGACCAACTGTTGACAACAATGCTTCAACGCCCACAATGAAAGTGAGCCAGCCAATTTGGCTGGCCCTGTGTGGAGTTGTATGCCCGATTATACAGGTCTCTTGATGCCATCAGAATATATGTAGTAGATGCTTGCACTACAATATCTGGCACCACTAACCAGGATGACACAGTGGTTGCAGCACAACCATAACAATCTGGCATAGAAATGTTGATGTACCTCACCCAACGTTTCACAGAAAGGTGCCGGATTGGTGCCACTAGGCGACGGTGAGCAAATTGCAGAGCTGACCATTGGCATGGGAACTAACCAGACACTGACGTACAAGTATATCTGAGCTGGACCAAAGCAATTCACCAAACTCGAAGATTGGCTTTGATCTCCAAGTGGTTGCTGCCATTGACACCTCAGAAGGTTCAAACTCACAGAATTTGGTCGTATCAAAATGAGGTGCACTGCCCATGTGACCATCAGAGCTGTGAGCTTCCTTCTGGTTCGGGTTAAAAGTGCCATTCTTGAATGTTATCATGGTTCTACTGCAAAGATTCCCCATGGTTTCTACTTGAGTGAGATTGTCCTTACAGAGCAAACACAAAGTGACCAAAACGTCACAGCGCCAGTCAGAAGTCCAGTTCACCTGAATTTGCTTAGTTACTGGTAGGGTGAGGTGAATATTTCTGTCACACTACTCAGGTTGTCAGTCATGCATGCTTAATGATTCAGTGAGCGAACCAAAGCTGCAGGGCATTAGAACTCTTCCAGATATCCATTTCGTTAAATCGGTGCAGATACTTTAAGCAATGAGTAACAATCGCTGGAAACATGTACAATCTGCTCTCCATGTCCAAAGCACGCAAATCCTCCCGTGCAACTCCAAGCTGAGCTCAAATAGGAAACAATAATAGAACCGCAAGTTGCCCAAATACCTGAAACTCGAAGCTGAGTACAAGGTAGTTTTTGAGGAATCAATTTGATTCCCTTTGTCAAAAAGCCAAACTCAACAAAAAAGTATAACATCCCAGGAGAATGAATTCTCTTCCGCTGTGCCACGACGATGACTGCCAATCAGAACATGATCTGCAAAAGTCAAACTAAAAAAAAAGAAAAAGAAATTGTAAAGCTTCCATTTCTTTTGGTTGCTAATATAGGCAGGAAAAGGATAGGAGATGAAAGTTGAAGTGGCGGAATTATGAGTTGTTGGCAGTTATTCCCTTGCCAGAGGGGTCCAGCCCAGAGGGGTCCAGCCAATAGTGAAAGCTATACACAAATACACACTAGCAACATGGAGAGACATGGCTCCCATGTTATCCCGTGCAACCCCTGTTCCCCACTTGTGCCCCTCCCGTTGCACATGGCCCTGTAACCAACCATTCCACCCCTCCTAGAGTTAACATTGCCATGGGCCCCCCTTTCCATACAGAACAATTATCACCACCTTCCTTCCTCCGTTCCTTTGTACCCAGTACTTCTGTATTCAAACAATGCTTTATTTTAAGTAATGGTATGGTGTGGCAATATCTCTACTACGGTAAACGAAATTAGTGAAGGCATCCAGCTTACATGAATTATTGCTTGCACTAGCTGGCCTTGTTATGAACAGGATCTCTCTACAGAACATGAAAGTTCAAAGCAAAACCATACGTGGCAAATAATTGCAATTAGGGAATCTTTTATCAGCATCCTGTACCACGTGTAGGACTTGAATTCAGTAAGTCCAGGGATGATGTTGAAGATAAATATTCCATATTGGTAGAGTCCCAATTCTTTAGAAAGCAACAGGTTTTATCATTTTTACTTTGATGCCTATCTACACCATCTTTCACTATCAGGCTAGTCATGGATGTGTCATCCTATCATCTAGTAAGTTATGGATAAAATATATTTGAACTAGAGGGCTGGGTGATTAATTAGCTAATTCCAGGGAGGGAATTGAACACCACAGCGGGAACTGCATGATGAATCTTCATGCCCTAGAAATATAGCAGCCTACTGCTCGCTGATGGGAACATATGAGCATAAAAATTTTAGCAACTTTCCAGCCATAAGAGTGGGTTGGCCTTTGAGGGGTCACTTTCACAAGCCATACTTACAGTTGCACAACTTTGGTGGCGATAATTCAAACTTGAAGCTAGATAAGGAATTGGAGAGCTTACATGTATCCATTAAAGGAAACCTTTTGATCATTACTGCATATAGCCCAGAACAGGAAGATTCTCACCAAGTTGGGTCTAACAGATTGATATAGCATAGTTCTCCAAACAATTTCTCAAACAGCAGATGCCAGTCTTAAGATTTTTAACCTGAAATAAACATTTGGGTTGAAACCATTGAAGTATAAGCTTTTCTCCTTAGAACAGAATGCCATATGAAATATGAATGAATCACAGTAAACATGCCGTCATATCAAAGAGAATAATTGCATCTGATCATCATTCATAATTATCTGGCTTGGCTCTTTAGAGGTCGGGTATTTCTAAATTTTGCACCAGATGCTTGGTATTCAGAAATTGAGTAATAGAAGCAGTGAGCACCACTATATTAGAGTGAATGTACAATTGGTTCTAACAAAATTAGTAGGGATGTCTTGAAGAGATCACAAGTAAGCACAGAATCTCTAGTCACTCAACTTGCTGGATAAGAATCAAAGTCCAGAAACTATTATACTTAAGTTTCACACAGTCATCTTCCTTATCCTATGTTATACACATGTCACATCAAACAATACAGCCCACCCTTTCAATCATAGTCAAAAGGATATATCTTTCAAATAATTTATCATTGCTTCACCCAACATAACTTGCATTATGTATCAAAGACTACATAAGGTGCTTTACAAAAGAAGGAAGCAATACATGTCCTATAACAATTTGACTACCAACCTAAATAATGTTGGATGTGATATGGTGCAAGCTGCGTACGATGACAGAAGGATTGTTCAATATAATAGAATAATAATCCACTCACATCAACGTCGTTAATCAGCATCTCAGAAAGAGTTATAAATGTTAGGAGTTACTCAGTAGAATTCTTAATTATATTACCACTGATTTGTACTTCTACCTAAAGCATAGAAAACAATGATATATCCACTGGTGGACCCCGGGCCAGGCAACCCTGGGCCTCCGCCTGGGCTCATCGCTGTTGGACTCCACTCAATTTAATTAGTATGCAGCCCATATACAAAGGGGATTAGACCTACATCTACTCAGCTGCATACCCCACTAAACCTCTCAAGCTCCTAAAAGGCTCTGGGTCTCTACATAAACTCTATAGAACCTGCACCCCTTTCTGGATACTACAGATAAGCTAGTGGCATATTTTCCTTGTTCTTTTCTTTTATCAAAAAATACTGAGTTAAGCACAAACCTTTTTTCTGATCATTATATTGTTTATTGAGATGTACTGAGTGAAAGCTGAAAAACACTAGAACAAGACATGAACTCAAGTGGCAGAATACAAAGCCACAGAATGGATAAGTCATTTACTCAAACTCATACGCTTGTTAGACTGAGGAACAGCATTCCAACACTTGGTATACCTGAGTACTTCACCACCCTAAAGGAGCAAAAAACTTAGTTGGACAATTGGGTCCGCACGACAAAATCGGTTGAAGTATTAACTTGGTTTAGTTAGTTTTCCACAATCCTTTTCTGAGGATGCAAGAATCCTTCCAGGTAACCACCATATATTGGGTAGCATATTCTGCCCCAGCAGTAAACATGCAAGGGGTATACAAAGAGCTTACATAGCAACTACAGAGAGCATCAATACCATGATATTTGGGTCAAATGTTGCTGTATGTTACTTGGACAGTGAAGAAGTATTGTAACTGCTGCATCTTTGACAGAGAACAATTAGAGGGCATGGTATTGAGAGAAGTGACCAAGCAAGTTCAGCTTTGGCCTTTAGGTGCTGGATAGAGCACACAGTTGGGATTCTCAGAAAAACAGAGCACACAGTTGGGGGGTTTACAGCAGTTACTTGGTCTAGGCAGTTGTGATTTATAACAGGCACAAATGGACCATTTCTATATTTAATATAATGGCGTGTAGCTCTCATGTGTATTTGAGGGAAAAACTGTATCCATCATATTTATCTTTTTTTTAACGCAATGGTAGGAGCTCTGCCTTTCAACTAAGAAGAAAAGAGTTGCTAAGAAATCCATCTTATCACCACCGAAACAAAAATTACAACCATGTATAGTAGTATAATTCCAGTTATTTCTTATCAATAATTCGATCTTATACATTTCTATGAATTATCAAGTGTAGCTGCACACAATAACATGTTTCAGAGAATCGTTGTCAAAGTGACGGAAAAGAAAGGGTTAGCTTAGTGATTAGCGAGACCTGATCAAATGTTGGTTTCAGGTTGTGCCGAGAAAAAAAATGTTGGGTCAAAATCTTTGGCCCGAGCTCAACCCAACCCACTGGCAGTTCGCATCGAGCTATTTCTCGGGTTTTTTTGGATGTTCCTACTTTGGGTCAGGTCATGGGTTGAAAACCATGACCAAACCTGAGCCGACATGCTAGCAGGTCAAATCGGGTTGATCAGGCCCCTAGTCCATATGACTAGCAGTAGGAACATTGCACCAAATATGATAAGTTCGCTCACAGTACGGTTAGCAGGCGAACTAAAATAACAAGCTAACCAAGCAGATATATTGCATGGCAAAGCATGTTTCCTCACGAATTATATTTGAACAAATGGTTTAGCTATTATTTTCCTATAAAGGCCCAATGTAGAAACAAAATTTGCTTCACATTGGCACGTTCCAGTAGTCCCATTTCACATAACCTGCAAGTTCCCACAGAAATACACCCTGAACGAATCCGACAACCTTCTGCCCGTGTATGGTGAGTAAACCAACAATGGAGGTGATATTTCATCTTGACTTGGCACGGGAGGTGAGAATTTCTCAGATGATGAGCAAGTGCTTTATGATGATCTTATGTCATTGTTGCCTGGCTTTGAGGTGGAGACCGAGGCGCCTTTGGTCATTACTCCATATGTTGCCTCTAGAGGCACTTCTGATTGACAGCTTCGTGCCCCTCCCTCAATTGTCGTTCATTGTGTTGTCAATGAGATCCTCTCATCCCTCGCTAATGTTGTATGTCTTCCCACCATTACCAGCTGCCATGGACAGAGCCTCTCTTGTGGTTGATGGATCCTCTAGTGTGGAATAAGAAAATGCCTCCCAGATGCTTAGTGGTTGATTGGTGCAGCTGCAGCACTTCTCCCTCCACCTCCACCCCCGCCACCACCTCTTAGTCTTGGACCTCTAATGGAAAAGAGGGAGATGTGTTTTCTTCAAATGGTTGTATTGCTACATGATCATGAGGATAAGACGGCTGCAGTCCTTATTCTCACTTCTCACTTCTGTTGGGGAGCTACATGGAGGTTTTGGTTGCTTCGAGGCGTTCCCTTTAGCTGCTAGTTGTGTCACTATGATGGCTGCTTCTTTTAGTGCTCATAGCCATCTAGTTGCGAATTGTTTGTATGTAATTACTTCATTGTGAACTCTGGCTGATCCTTGTGAGATTAGTCTTGCAAGGATTGCATTAAACTTGGTGAGCCTAGGCCTACTAAGACAGTACATTGTAACTTTCTGCTCCTCTTAGGCCCTGTTTGTTTCCCATGAACTGAGAGGAATTGGAAAATAATCTAATAATAAAATGAAAAACATTTTCTATATTTTGGTTTCAATTCATGAGATCCAAACAGGCTCTTAATGAAACACGCTTACACAAAACAGTTGTAAAAAAAACTGATATGGTTGTAAAAATTCAGGGTCAATTACTAGCACAGGCACACAAAACAGTTGTTACGCGCCGAGCCGACCGAGCCCACAACAAAGCTAAGCCAAAGCCATCACATCAATCAGCACAACAACTGGTGAACCGCATGATGACCAGACCAGAGGTGGGCGATATAATCACAGCCGGATACGAATGCCACAATGCGGGTCACAGGATCAGCGCCGCGCAATCATCGGGAACTGTAAGCTTGACGCACCCGCGGGCCGAGATGAAAGCTGAGGAGGGGATGGAATGGGACGCACCAGGGGGTCGAAGAGAGGGAGCACCAGTCCCGCCCCTGACGGCGGCGGCCGCCGCTAATGGGGAGGTTGGGGGCTCTCTCCTCCAGTCCTCCTCCTCTCCTCGCCAGCCCCGCCGTATCGAACCGCGGGAAGGAGTGGGCCGGAGCTCCCTGCTCGCCGGTGCGCGCGCGCCGGCCGTGGGATTGGATTGGGGCGCTAGCGGGGCGGCACCAGCAGGCGGCCGGCAGCACACGAGCAAGAGACGAGGCGATGTTTGCAGGCTTGTAGCGCTTCGTTTGTTAAGCGTGATGGGCTTTCACGGTTCGCACAGCTCGGCAGAAAGGCCTGGCCTGCTTGGTTGTGCCGCGGCGTCTGCATGGCAGGCCGTCCGTCTGTAGAAAGGCCGGAACCCCTGACGCGCCCGCCGCCATCGGTGTTCTTTCTGCGCTGCTCGCTTGATCCAGCAACAAAACGTTCCCGTTCCCAAGAGTTGGTTCCTCTCAAAATGGAATCTAACAACAGCCTTACAGAGCCCAGCATATTTGGGTCTAGTACCAAGTACCAACAAGATTCAAGCAATCAAGGTGATCAGATCACATCTTTTACATGCGGTTCACCAGTTGTGTGTAAATTCCTTGAGTCATCCTGAACAAGTAATCATCGCTGAAAAGTGTGTAAATTCCTCTCATTTCTAAATCTCCCAATTTACAGTCCGAACAAAAAACTAAGTATTACGAAAACTGGTGCCGACAGTCCGTGCCCAAAGTTCTGGTTTCTGGCACCCAGGTCGTGTTATGTTCAATTGTACAGTGGCTGAACTGCTGAAGCATCAAGCATATGCCAATCAAAGGTGTTCGCGCCCTTTTCCAGACGGTTTACCTATACCGCTGCTGCCGTTTCCTGAACTGCACGAGCATCGGGTATATGTTCTCGAAGGCGGTGTATATCTCTTCCCGCACCTTGGCTCCCGTGAGGACGATCTTTCCAGAGACGAAGACGAGGAGCACGATCTTGGGCTCCACCATACGGTACACCAGTCCAGGGAAGATCTCTGGCTCATACTGTCAAACATTAGAGCAACAGGTTAATAAGTTTTTTCAGGTGATGAATCAGGATAAACAACAACAAGGCACACAGGTTTTTGAACTGAAGAAAGCATCGAGGACCGAGCTCGATCCAAATGTGGCTAATTGCGCAGCTATAACTTACATTGGCAAACGTGCCACAGGCCAAAGTGAGGCCCTCCAGACGAATAGGAAATTTGACGTCACATGACGCAACCATATTCTGGATCTTGAAATCCTGCGCTGTCACCGAAACCAATTGAATCAGTGTTAAGGTAAGAGATTAGGAATCCTTTTCCTTTCTGAACGAATCAAAGTGACAGAAGTATTACCTTGAACCGAGCAGGGAAGCCGAGCTTTTGGACAATGCGCGCAAACTGCAATGGAGGATAGATACATATTAGGCCTTGTTTAGATGCCCAAATTCACCTCCAAATTCCACTATGCAAAAAGAAGATTCCCTATCACATCAAAATGTAGGCATATGCATGGAATACTAAATGTAGATGAAATCAAAAACTAATTGCACAGTTTTGTTGTACTTGGCGAGACGAACATTTTGAGACTAATTAATCAAGATTTGGACAAATATTACCACAAAACAACGAATTTGCTACAGTGCTCTGGAGATAAACAAGGCCTTAGTCACAGAGCAAACAGCCAAAATTGGCATCCATCAACAGTTTATCCCTGCATGGCGAAACAGTATGACAAGATTTTATACCTTCCTCGCAGCAAGCCTTGAGTAGTCTTCGCTCTTTGCTCCAGTAACAACCATCTTCCCCGAAGCAAATACCAATGCTGTTGTCTTGGGATCCCTTATCCTCATGACAACCGCAGCAAAACGCTGTCAAGTATCAAGGTCACGGTGAGACTGCAGTTGATAAACGAATGCAATACATGGTTCCAGGAAAATGGGAAAAGGCAGTAGCGGCACTGATAGATCATGATACCTTTGGGTTGTACTCTGCATTACGAGCAGTGTTGGCTATTTGTTGCAGATCCAACTGGCAGTCCAAATTGACTGTTGCTACGATGTTCCTGACACATCAAGCAAGAGGCAGGTTAGCACTCCATTATTTCAAACTAGGCAGCAAATTAAAGAAGCAGTCATCTATCAACCCTTTTGAAATTGAATCAAGAAAAAAAAACATCACAAAGCAACAGCAACTCTAATTTATTACCTCATCAGCCAGATCAACAATGATGGCATGTTAATTAGTTCATTTTGGGGCAAGTTCAATTTAACACCCTTTAATCTCCCATTGTCATGCTAAGGATCACACAGGTCATGCATAATCCCCCTACCCCACGGAGACGACTGCTATTTTGTACTAGTTGAGTAGATATGCAATCCAAAGATTGAGCTCGCAATTTCAAAGAACTTTGTAAAGAGGTGGCCAAATTCAGCGCAAAACGTTCAGACTCAACCGGTTCAGATGTTCGAGAAAGGAACACGCGAATTCGAATCCTTTCAAAACCCTGACAGGATCGGACACGAATCACCCCCGACGCAACGCGCAACGCCCCGAATTGGTTCGCAATCCACACAGACCCCAAACCTCAAGTCCTCCCGGTGCGCAAACCGTAACAGATCAAAACCGAAGAACCGGCGCAATTGGTCGCATCCAAAATTTACCCCGTCCCCAATTCTCATCCCATCATCGACAAAACGTCCCACCCAATTCCCATCATCATCACCATCCACGAAACGTCCCAGCACCCAATTCACGCCCCCGCGTCCAAGTTTTCACCATCCCCAATGAAAGCTCGCACGTGTCACCGCAAATTGCGTCGAGGGCTCAGGAGTCAGGACTCACTGGAGGGTGGGGACGAAGCCGGACGGGTGCCTGGCGAGGTCCACGTCCATCTCCACCGCGGGCTCAGCATGCGCGCCGATCATCGCCGCCGGCGCCGCGGCTCGTCCGCCGCCGCCCCACGCCCCGCTCCCGCTGCGGAGCCCCAGCCCCACCGCCTCCGTCGGATCCGCGCCCGCCGCGGAAGCCATGCGAGCGGCCGGACTCGGCGCGGCGCGGCGCAGGCGGTGGGAGCTCGCTCGGAACGGCGGAGGCAAGCGAACGGGTTTGAATGGCGGTGGGTTTTACTTGGCGAGAAAGGTTTGTTGGGCGTGCGGCGGTTCGTTGGTTGGGCTGGAGTTCGAGCGGCCTAGGGCTTGGATGGATTCCACCGACTTGATCGATGAGGAAGAAAGGAGAAGGCCGGGCGCGCGGGGCCTCTGGATTTATAGACGCGGGCTGGGCTCCGAGTCCGGGTAGGAGGTGGACTGCGCGCGGACAGGCCGGCAAGAAGGGTGTCCGTCAGAGTCGTCCGCTTCGCGTGTTTGAGCGGGCCGGGAAAGAGCAAGGACGCCGGATTTCGCCCGGTCGCAGAAAACTAGAGCGGCAGCCCACCTTTTGTTCGCGACCTTTTTATTTTTTTTATAGTGTCAATGAAGGTGGTATTGAAGTTTTATATAGGCATGAAATAAGCTGATGTGTTATAGTATATAGACGAAGAAAGATATGGAATGAAATGAGTTTTACAGCAAGGATAGTACACATAGTTGATATTTGGCTAAAGAGTACTCCCTCCATCTCACAAAGAGCGTCAGGATAGATTATACATATCTGCCAAGAAGAGAGGGTAAATACAATATTGCCCCTGTAAAAATCTAATTGCACCCGATCAAGTCAAGCACATAGAAGATTCGAGAGACGGACTAGATTGGTTGTAGTTGATTTTTTTTACAAATATAGTATTGTAATCTCCATCTCTTCTTGGTAGATATGCATGGTCCCACGATGATGGTCTTTGTGGGACGGATGGAGTATATGACCGTAAATTGATGGGCTTTTTCGGACTTTTTCAAAGAACGACGATTTTGCTGGGAGAGAGTGGGTAGTGCCACGTCCGCAAAAGCCATCACTAGTATAATGATGTGGCTATATATACAGGGAAAATGCTAACTTAGAGCTCCAACGGTTTTGTATTTTTTCTTTGGCAAAACATGAAGTTTGCCAACTCCTAAATTGATATGGCAAAGGTAAAAAGAGTCAATCTCCAACCGTTCCCATTATAGACTTGGCAAAAACGAAAATTGTGGACCCACACATTATTTCCTGGACTTTTTTATTTTTTCCGCGGGAGAGTCAATCCTGAAACAAGAATGCAAAGTGTGACCCAGGCGTGCATATATGCCAGTTCATCCTAAGTTTTTGCCAAGTTAACAAAAATGCCAAGTTCATTTGCTAAACCGAAGGAAAAGAGATTTTTAAACTTTTTTACCAAAACAAGAATACCAACTATTTGCAATAATGGCAACAGACCAGCCTTTTCGTCTCGTATATGATGCGAACAGTCTGGCGGTGAGTCAAGCGTCCACTCATGTCCGTCTCATTGTTTCTCTCTCATCCACGAAGGATTTTTCTAACTCGACTTGTATACAGCCCACCTAGGTGATCTTGTTATATTTGCTCTCAAGATGATAAAACTTGTCTTCACAAATAATATATCATAGTCTTAAAAATAGAGACATGGAACCCAACCAAGACTAGCCTAATAATAATATGCATATGGATTATGTTTTTATTCTTTCCACGAGCGTGCATGCCGAAACTCCAAAGCATAACGAGTGCGCACGCGAAATTAAGTTAAGCAAAACAAAGGGCATGTTTTACGTTGATTTGATCCGTGCAGTAGTGACCGGTAGGGTCGGATTGTCAATCAAAAGCGCCGTCGCACTTGAATGACTATTTTCTCCTCCGGAGGGAGAGGATGAGGACGACGCCGGTCATGTCCTCCTCCCCGGCCGGCCCCATGTACCGCTCCTCCGCCGCCCTGGCGTACGCGTCACCGATGCCATCGACGCGGAAGTGTCGGACGAGCAACCACTCGTCCAGCACGCGCAGGAACCTCGCCATGGCCCTGCTGCTCTCGGCGTCGCCCCGGGGCCCCCTCTCCAGGAAATCGTGGCTCTCCAGGCCGACGATCTCGAAGGAGCCCTCCTGCTCCACGGCGCCGCGAAGCTCCTCGTGGCAGGGGCTGTAGAACGGCTCGTTGAACGAGTCCACCTCCGCCGCTGCGATCACCCCCTGCACACGCACGCACGCGCGCCACGCCAGTCTGCTGTTAGCGAGGCAGCCAAAACACACACGAACTGAATCACCCATGCATTATTATTCTTTTGTGGCGAGCCAGCTACCTGGGATGCCAAGTCTTGCAGGATCTCGTCGACCAACTCCGGGTACCGGTCCTGACTGGAGAAATCCTTGGCCGGTCTACCGCAGAGGGAGAGCACCATTCGTCCGCCGGGCACCATTTCTTCGGCCCGTAACGCCAGAAAGCGCTTGAAATCCTGCTCGAATTGCCGGGCGTAGGCTGCAGTGACGGCCGGCGTGCTCGTTCTCCCCGCCGACACGCTGCCCTTGTTTATCAGCACTCCGTCCACCAGTTCTTGCGGAACCTGCCAAATAAATTCCGTACTCCTAGTAAACAAACACTACTGATGTTAGATTGACATTGACTGATTGGCATTTGGCAATGCAAATTAACCTGGGAGAGCCAGTGGAGGCTGAAGGAGGAGCAGACCAAGTGCAGCGTCTTGACGGGGAAGAGCCGGCCGTAGAACGACCCCGGGGCGCCGAACACCATGACGAGCGGGCCGCTTTGGCTGTCCACTCCCCCGTGCCCCCGAAGGAACGACGGCACGTCCTTGAACACGGTGTTGAAGTCGTTCTCCGGGAGGTCGTTGAGGTACACGCACATCTCCCGGCACCGCTCTGCCCAGTGCGGTTGGCGCCGCACGGCGTCGACGGCGGCCGACGCCAGCGCCAGCGCGTTCGGCCCTGACGAACAACCCAGATCTGCTACCCGGAGGCAGGCCGGCACCGCCTCTCCTCCGCACAGGTCCGAGATGGCCTCCTCGACCAGAGGCTTCACTCTGCTCTGCACGCCACTCTGAGAAAGATACTCATAGAAGTCCAGTGCGAGCAAATTAGTTATGGCTTGCAAGTTAGTTCATCATCAAAGATCCGTCTGAGACTCCCAGACCGCGTGAACGGGATGGGATGGAGGAGGAAGACGAGGTATGGGGGCAACCTGAATGGCGGAGTTCCTGGCGTAGCTCGTCTCTGCCTCTCCGTCTTCTCCGCTCATGCAAATGCTCTGCCCGGACGACGCCATTAGCCGCCTGGCAGGTGAGATTGAGTTGAGCTGGACGTTTAGCCATGCATTTGTTTGGAGGACGTCTAGGTCGAAGGTCGTTGTCGGCACCGTCGCGTCTGCGTATTGCCCCAGATCCTACTGACGTGGGTAAACCACGCCACGAGATGCCCGTGAACCGTCGTGGGTAAACCACGCCACGAGATGCCCGTGAATCGTGATGCCCACAGAATGCTCGGAACGCGTGGGAGAAAGATGCAGGTGTGCACTTTTTACTTTACTTCCATTTCCACATGTTCTTAGATAATAATAAAAAATGCATTATTATGGCAAACGAAAATAGTGATAATACCGGGAATGAAATAACGTGAACAAAACAATCAAAAATATATTTTAAAAATAAATAGTCATGGTACAGTGTTTTTCTCTCACAGCAAAACACTGACTTATCAGCCACAGGAACCATCAAGCGAACAAGGCGATAAATTAACCATACCATGATTGTAATTTTTTAAGGGACTATTTATTCATCTGTTGACAGATTTGTAACATCAAAATCTATTGGGTATTTTACCAATCAGAGTAATCGCCTACCTATACCCAGCGCACGAATCTGACAGATTTGTTCTCTCCTAAGTGCCGCTACTTCCAGGTTGAGTACGCCCTCGAGGCCATCTGCCAGTCCGCAAGGGAACGCCGCCGTTGGCAAGGGCGTCCACCCAACCTGAGAAGCACGCATCTTACAGCCTAATCTAATAGATATAAATCCAACAGATTTAGCACAAATAAATATGTCAACAGATAAATATTAAAATCCTTTTTTTAAAAGACCTCAATAAGACAACAACTAGATTGAAAAAACAAAACAATAACAAAAAGGTACTGAGTACGAGTCTAATTCCCCCCCCCCTCTCAAATACAAGAGTGGACTATATACAAGACAACCCTCAAACCTGGTGCGACAAGTACCAGCTTAACAGGTCTTAAAGCATGAAACTCAATTTTGCCTATGCTTATTTGGAAAACCTTCTCTATCTTTTTTTTTTGGCTTAGATACTTGGGTGCATCTGAGACCTGGCCTAGACAGTTTCAAAACTGACATTGCGGTTTGCTGTTTTTAGCCTACAAACTTTGAAAGAAAAATACTGTAACCCGATCAAAAAATCTAATAAATTGTGATTTTTGTGAAGCCTCAACTCCATAAGGATCACTTCCGACAAGGATCTCCTAAAAAAAGGAAGTTCACCAAACCATCCCGGTTTGATTTGGTGGCTCCCGCACATGTCGAGCACCGCACGTTGCTCCCCCTGTTTCTCTCCACCCCGGATTGCCACTCGCACCCCCAGCTCGCCCGAGCAGACGGCGACCCCCCACACGAGGACGCTGTGTTCCGAGTCCGGGTAGGAGAAGGTGGAGTGGGGACAGGCCGGCAGAAAGGGTGTCCGTCCGAGTCATCCGCTTTGCGTGTTTGAGCGGGCCGGGAAAGAGCAACGACACCGACTGGCTTTCGCTCGGTCGCAGTGTGGGGCTCACAGGTGGGTTTTGTTCGCTACCTTTTTTTTGTAGTGTCAATGAGGTGTTATCGAAGTTTCATAGGTAGTATGAAATAAGTTGATGTGTCATGTATAGATAAAGAAAGATATGGGGACGAAATGAGTTTTTTTTAGAATACGATAGTAACGTAGTAGTTGATAGCCATCTAAAGACATCTGCCCAGAACAGATGGTAAATTACAATATTGCACCTATAAATATCTTACCGCGCCCAGATTGGTTGTGATTGGATTTTTACAAAGGTAATATTGTAATTTACCATCTCTTGTCTAGCCTACTATGACGGTCTTCGTAGAATGGAGGGAGTATGCGGCATTAAAATGATGGGGTTTTTTTGTGACTTTTTTCAAAACTTAGAACGGCGGTCTTTCTAGGGTAGAGTGACTAATGCCGTCTTCATTAGTATAATGGTGTGACTATATATGCGATAAAACACTAATTTATCGGTGGCAGACGGCTAGGAGCATCCTTTTTCGCTTGTATGATGCGCATAATCGGGCGATGAGTCAAGCGCCCGCTCATTTACGATTCGTCTCATTGTTTCTCTCTCATCAACGATAGGAATGAAGAGAAAACATAGGCATAGAAAAGGAACATTGTTGTAAAGTAGAAGAGTGGAAAAAAATATAGGAATATTTCAAAGATACTAGGTGTTTGGAATGCAGGGGTGGAAAGAGAAGAGTAAGCTTTGAAACTTGACTGCCATATTGACTTTTTATACCATATAAACTAGAGTGAGAAAACCATACTGCCTACCAAGCGTACGCAACTTTTCCTTCATGTGGCATGGATACGAGCTACTGGCTAAAATAGGAAATTTCATTGTTGCCTCACAGTGAAGGCTAGATTAGCAATAAAGCATGTTCAAAGACCGAGCAAAACTGAGCCAGTAGTGTTTGGTTTAGGTTCCTAGAGTTTAGTGACTACAAAGTTTATTAGCCACTAAACTTTAGAGACCTAAATCAAGCACCACCTCAGAGCTTATTTTTTGCAAAAGCACGAGAATTTCTTTGCCGATTTCTCCTTACAAAACGCATAGTGACATCATCAAAACAAAGGTTTGGCATTCCTTTGAAATTCCTTTAAACTTCCTCCATTTCAAACAAGGCCATGACTCGCCGAAGGAACCAAATTGCACATGAATCACCAAAGGATTTGAATAGGAATTACAAATGAATCACCGAATGAATCGAAAAAACAAGGTTTCATTTGTGCACGAGCACAGCACATTGTGTCTCGAATAAAAGAGCATTAATTTTAAACGAAAGAAACGATCGACTTCAAAGACGAAACTAGAGAAGCATGTTTAATAATTAACTGAGAAAAGGCAAAGCATTACGAAGGCCGTGCATCCAGCACCTGCGTCGGCGCGGCGTCGTATCCAACACCGGGCGAGGGCAAAACCAAGATAGTACGTGCCAGTTTCCGGCGAGGGGCAGCTTCCGGACGATCTTATGGCGCTGCTTGCGTTCCGCCAGGAGATCAATGACGACCATCCCTTGCACAGTCCTCGTATGGTTGACAGCGAAGAAGTAGACACAGCCTGCCCTGACGGCGGGGAAGCCGCTCGCCGGGAGCGCGAACGCGTGGCCCTGCGGCGCCACGAACACGGCGTAGTCCCCGGTGCTCGCCACCACCTCCGACTTCACTGGCATGCCACTGCCGTCTGCGTCGAACACGATCTTGAACACCTTGGCGAAGTACCGGATCGTATGCCTCTCGAAGTGGTGGCTGCCGAGGCAGCACCCTGGGCAGTACCACGACGGCGTATACTGGTCGCGCTGCGCCACCTGCACGACCAGGAGGTCGCCGCCGCACTCCACCAGGCACTCCTGCCCGGGCCAGCCCCACCCAAAACCCAATGGTGTAAATATCCTTACTGAGCTCACCACGAGCCTCCGGGCTTCGACGTCGCAGACGGCGAGCTTGCTGGGTTTTGCGAGGAGCACGTAGGGTCGGCCCCGGAAGAACTCGAGCCCACGGTAGCGCCTTGTCTGCTGGAACGCCTGGCCCTGGCCGTCGTCGACTGGATCAACCCGCGCCCACTCGGCGTCGCCGGGGCGGCAGAAGGCCAGCACGTCTCCCTGGTTGTGGTTATAGACGTCGTGCCACCTGAAGAAGGCGAACGCCGTCCAGCTGCCGGGCGCGGCGAGAGGATCGTCGGAGAGGAAGATGTCGAACATCTGGTAACTGGCGTCGAAGTCGGGCAACCGGATCTCGGCGCGGGAGATCGGGTCCCTGAGGAGTAGGCGCTCGCCTTCGTTCACGGCAAGCCAGCCGCGTGACGTACCCCTCACGTAGGCGGGAGGCCATACTCCAGTGACGGTGGCGGCGAAGTCCACGCGGACGGATCTGACGCGCGTAGGGCGGCAGCGATCCACGGGCCGCACAATGGCGTGAACAAGCCCATCGTCATCATCGGCGGCGTTCAAGATGAACCATGGCCGGGGCACAGGGGCGCCGCCGCCGGCAGCCGCACGCCAGCCAGGGCACACGCGACGGAAATGGGCGGCGTCGACGTCGCTCGGGAGACGGACGAATACGTCACGCAGTATTCCTTTCTCGAGGGACGCCCAGTCTCTCTCGCTCGTAGTCATTAGATGCAGACTAACAGTTTTCAGTTGCAACTCCGGTGGCGGCGGTAAAGAGATATAAGGTTGTTGTAATTTATATAAATTTATTTATATATCTACGCACTTAAAAAAACAAGAATTGAAAATGTAACTCAATCCTAATCAACTCCGTCCTAATCAACGACGTCTGGTCCATCCTGATTTTCTTTCACCAAATAACCGCCTGTTGTATCGCCGATACCCCTTCCTCCTGTAAGATCGGCCCGCCACTCCTTGCCGTGATTCGTTTCATTCCTTCCATCTATCCTCTCATGTCCACCGACCCCCACGACGAGGATCTCTACATCTCACTAGCGTCTGTGCCCGTGTAGGAGGCGAGTACGTGGTGGTTTGATCCTTCTGGCACCTGCGTCTTATGTGGGCGTGAGGGCGTGAGGCTGACGACGGCCTTTCAACGGTCGACGCTGGAACACTGTCAACAGCACAGGAGAAGCTGCAACAAGAAGCGGGCAGCAACACGGGAGCGCGGTCACCCAGGACGACGACGCGGTCACCAGAGCACCACGCCGTGCGGATCAGCGGAACGGAATGGGTGTGACTGTGAGAATGGCAAATTTCACCTCTTACCATCCTTCGTTCCGGCCGGATCTCTCTTACAGCCCATGTTATTGATCGACAAATTGCATCCTCCAATAGTTTTACATTCACGACACCCACTCGACCAATTGCTCGTGCCATCTCTGTGAAGCACGCTTCTTTTACTCTAATGATCCCCTGGCATCCCGTCTACTGCTTAGGGAAGTTGCTTATTGCTAGATGCTTGATGTAACTTCCAACCCAATTTTGGTGGGGATTTGGTCCAGTGTTCCACCCGTGGTGAGCAAGCCGTTATTATTTTTGTTATTATTTTTGAAGGCATCATGCTTTTTTCCTTTCAGTATTCTACATTACTGTGTAACCAGGGCCGCCTCCACCTTCTGGGACAGTCCACTCGATGTTCTGCTTTGGATCTTTGATGTCGCAAGCCTGAAGATGCAGTGAACAAGTAATTTAGATTGGATAGCAGCAGAGGCTAAAGGAGTAAAAGTTTCTCCAGAAAGGAAGAGTAAGTCCTAAGAGCAGCTCAAACTCGTCACCATCAAGATCACACGAAACAGTTGTGATTAATCAATCAAGACACAACATCAAAATGTATCCTCATTACTGAATATCTATTATCTTACCATCGACAGTGTCAACTCAGGCATAGCATAATTATCAATATCAAAAGGATCTACCCTGTCTATAGTAAAGTGAATGGAAACGAATATTCTTTCCAGCCATTGCAAACCATCGAGCAAAAATGCATGATACACACAAACTAAGGATACTTATTTTTCATGCACATATTGACTAAGTGACAGAAAAATCTCACACACAGCAAAAACTGTACCTTGCAATGAAGACAATTCTGTGCATTTATGTGAAGCTTTGGATCACCTTTCTCATCAGGGACATATCTACATGAAACCAGGCATAAACAATAGTGAGCAGCAAATTCTTGGCCACTAAGCATTTTAGCATCATTGATGCTAAAAGGGACCAACAGGAATTCAACAAGATGTGGCTATTTAAACGTACTCGTAAACTCGGGCTGGGCAATAGCGTGATTCTGGCGCAGCATACAGTGGAACATTTACTCGTTCGGGTATTGTAGGATCCCTCAAGCGAAGATGAGGTGGCTGATCATGCTCATGGTTTGTATTGCTCCTGTCCCAAAGGAATGATATTCTCGTGAGTCAATTCTAGATTACAATAATATACAGGCTGAAGTAATTGTTAGGTCAGAAATTAAATATTTGATTATGGTTATTTAGGTAAATATCGGAGTCACAGATTTGGGTAGCCAACTCTATAACAATCATACCATGTTAGACACAGCTAAAGCATTTAGCATACTTGCTATCCCATGAATGGCAAAGCAATACAATAGTCAACAAGCACAAATATGGAGAGCATAACAAGAAAGAAGTTTTGACTCTTGCTGCAGGCATCACCTGTATAAAGATGTTGGGACATCAAATGTTATCTGTCCATCTGGTTTAGGATATTGAATAGGCGCATGCAGATTGGCCGTCTGTCCACAATGAAATCTTTCGTCAGTCTCAATGGTAACAAAATGAGACTATGTCATGCATCTGAGTGTTTTTTAACAAAAGCAGTTATCGCTACAAGCAAAAGCAGCACTGCAGACTCACGTCTGTTGCTTCATGATCGGGTCTCCCATGCTTCAATGTATAAGGTGACTTCCCTTTGAATATGTAGCTAAAAGTTTAAAATGTAGACATGATTCAGTGAGTGGAGTAGAAATATCTCAATGACTAAGCTCAGGTAATTTTCTTAATAGGGACCTCACCGTTCCAGTGCAGACAAAGCCATGCCTGGAATAAATCCGTATTCAAATGCCTGGAAGAAAAAAAAACAGTAATAAATACACATTCAACTTACTACGTTCAGAAAAAAGATAGCAGAATTTTCCATAATTAGATATTTAACCAGATACCAAAGGTAAGTTTGCTTGGAAAACTCAATGATAAAATAACCACATACTGGTCTATAATTCCTAGCTTTATGAAGTTCTTCCCATATCCATGACTTCTTGAGGTTCTCCCAGTACAGTTCCATCGAAGATCCTTCAACAAGGGATTTGAATGTTGCTTCCGCCGCAAGCATACCTTTTTTACATAGACATCCCTTTAGTACAAGGCTTATCAATAAACTACTCCAGTCATATGATGTTAGGACATGATGATTAATACAATGTCCTAACATCATTTACTGTTGACTGAGATGGAGCCAAAATTAGCATTTCACCAAAAAATAATTAACACGATTTCGAAATATAATCATGAAAAAAATGAGCGTTGAAAACGGATGTCAAACAAAAGACAGCGGTGATGGGCAGGGATATAACATCAACCATGAAGCCAAGTTAAGCAACAGAGTTGACAATTAAGTTATTCACAAGCTCTAGTACAATTCCAAATATTTCAGTAGAAAGATACCTGATTTCATAGCCGTATGGGTTCCTTTTATTTTGGGAACATTTAGAAATCCTGCAGAGCATCCAATAATTGCACCTCCAGGGAAAACTGGATATGGTATTGACTGAAAGTTTACATGAACTCATCAGTGTCGTATTTTTTTTTCTTAAACATGCAAAAGATTTGCGTATCATTTCATAGATAAAAGAGAAGAGAAGAAAACAGGGTGAAAAGGAGTCCTCCCACCTGAAGACACACCTAAAACATGAAAACTCTAAAAGGAAAAACTAGAAAAAGGCAACCAGCTACCCTGAAACTAAAAACACACCTCCTGTTAAAGCCCTGACCAGGAGCTCTTGGACCACAACAAAAACACAACTTAGACAGGTGTTGAAACTCGCATAGGATAATGAGTACCAGGTTATACTTCAGCTTACAAAGATCATATAGTTAACCATGTTATGAGGTGAAACATTAGTGATACCCATGTACAACAATTGAAATGAAAGAAACTTAATTTCCATTAACAGATACAGCTTGCATGTGTCTATTTGCTACTGAATTGCCAAGTCAAAATGCCAATGCCATCTTACCTGGAAGCCACCTTCATTGAGAGTACGTGCACCATATTGAATAGCTGTTCCACCTTCCAAAAGTTTTCTGATAGCAGGGTGCTGCTTAAATTTCTGAAACATGGTTGCACAACATTTAGTGAAAAATAGGTCCATTCTATTTATTAATTCATTGGAAATCAGTCAGTCTTCTAAACTACCCATCCTTAATCTTAATTAGGAATGAACAAGGAGATCTCTGAGCCTTCTTAATTTAGCATAAACTGAACTAGGTAGGGGTACTTCAGGAAGGCCCCTCTACTGAAATCTCTATATTACCCTTAAAGAAAGACAAGTGGAGTACTTGACATCAAAATGCATCAACAAAGAAAAACTGCATACCTGGAATTCATCAAAGGGACTCAGGAAAGGATTTCGATAATTCAACGCAACAACCAGACCAATTGCCAACTGAAAAATGAGAGCAGATAATACATTACAGGAATTTCAACGCAACCACTTACTACTTAGCCATCAGTAATCTAAATGTATGAATAAACATTACAGGAAGTTAATTATGAAAAGGAACTCATATCTACCCAGCCTGCGACTAAACACCCTGTGATAAGTGATCAATTGGTGGTTTGAGACTTCTTTTAGGCACAAACTAATCAAGGTTTTTTATTTGGTTGCATCGCGCTAAGTAGCCAATTTCGCTAAGCAAGAGCAGCAGAAATAAAGCAATGTTGCTTAGTTTGTGTATATTGCAACCTACAATGATATTAGTGTGCTTTCTTCTTTATAAAAAAAACAAAACAAAGCCCAAGGGTACACTTCTACATCCCTATTTATGTGGCAGAGCTCATACAGAATACTGGAACACCAGTTTGCATCTCTAACAGAACAGTTACCTGTCTATCATCAAGGTGGTACAGGAATGATCCTCCATATGTTTTAGTATCCAAAGGCCATCCAACAGTATGAATAACAGAACCTGGCTTGTGCTTTCCTTCTTCAATCTCCCAAACCTATAAAGAACAGAATGCACTGAGATATGAGTGGCATTAATAACTCATCTTGAAGTAGTTAGGAAAAAAGGTTTAAGGATGTAGAAATTTATAAAGAGAAATCTAACGCCATCACAGTTCAATAAACTGAAATACAAAGAGAAAAGGAATAGTTCCGAATGAAAAAAAGAAATAAAGGGCATGGTAAAATTCCTCAGAAACATCGACAAAGCAAAAACAAACAAAGATTTGTAAAACAATAGAAATGTAGATAATCAAAACCATATTAACACAACAGACCTACGACATATATGGCTTATTGCCTATTTGTCTGTATAAAGATGTAGATGAATTGATATTATTCAGGCACACGATCTTGTGTTTTGATTCGGGTATAAGGTTGCTTCCATCAAAATTGAGAGCAAGGCATTTGGAACCGTAAGTGGTATAATGGATATCAAAATACCTCCTTAATTCCAAGAGCATATGTCTGATGTTGGCCTTGTCCTCTCTCTCTGAGCTTGTGATTTCTTATTATTTTCTGAAATATGATTAGGCTTTAGCACCAAACTGCAATAATAATAACAAACTGTTAAATAACAACAACAGAAAATGAAACTAGCATTCCACAAGCTGACCTCTGATAATGAACCTCGGCAACCCTCAGCAAGCAGTGTTATTCGCCCTGTATTTTCAAAGTAGCTGGCCATGAGAATAGATGCACGAGTGGAACACACATGACGGAAAAGCAAGTTACCAGTTTATATAAATATATAAGTGTGAGTGTTACCCATCTACCCAAATTCCAAACAAGGGGGAAAAACACCACTGACGAACTCAATATGCACTCAATATTTCAGCACATTATCTGCTAGATAGATGATTATCCCTGCTATATAAGGAGCAAAGATTACTTGCCTCTTAGTTCTACACCAGGTTGGAAAGTTTCCCTTTTGGAACCATCCTTAGCAATACCAAGATCATTGGTTGCGACTCCTGTAACTATTTGATTTTCATCATAAAGTATCTGTTAGAGAAGAATTCAGACAAATATTAGTCCTCCCACATAAGGGCTTCTAAAATGAAGAATGATGGTACCTCACTAGCAGCAAAACCTGGATATACTTCAACCCCCAACTCTTCAGCTTTTGTGGCCATCCATCGCACCAATTGGCTCAAGCTGGACGCAAGTAAAATTTTCAGCAAAGCCTGACCCTCTAGAACAGGAGGAATGCCAGCCAGACTTATTTAAAAGGCGTGGCTCTAGATGATGAACACAGCAAAATGTTGGCACCTGATCACGTAGTTTCCTTCGTTGTCAAATGGAGACGGCAGTGTCCATGCTTGGTTTTTGGTTAACAGCCAGAACTTGTCAGATGAGACAGGAACTCTGATTGGAGACTGTCAAACACAACCACATTACAACAAACAGCTCATTACTAGTTTCCAATCTGCATTCTGACAAGAAAATAATTCAAGTAACTCGCATACAGCAAGACAGATGTATACACAAAATGTACTCCATTGTGCAATTCAAATTGTCAGAAGGTTTGGATTTCTAATAAAATCAAAAGTAGAGCCATAGAGACTAGCAATTGGAATTGTTGTATACCTGAATTGAAAACTAGATAAAACAAGTCAATATCGGCTGAATGAATCAAGTCAAGTATCAGTTGAATGAATCTAAGTCAAGTGTGAAGTGAATGAACCACGAGCTCACAGAGGCACAGGTAATGCTTGGTCTGTATATGCATGATAGATTATTCTAAGTAAAAAAAACAAACAAATGAACTCGTGACAGTTCAGAAGACAGAAATGCGTACATCCTCTTCCCTCCACTTGGGAATGAGCTCGTCCAAGGCTCGGGGCTCGAACACATTCCCCGACAGCACATGAGCACCTGCAGCAGCGCACCCACAAAACCGCCCAAATCAGATGATGCAGCAGGAAGCACATCGCTGCTCCCGAAGAGACGAGGGGAAGCGTGCGCCGCACCGACTTCGGAGCCCTTCTCGAGGACGCAGACGGAGAGGTCGGCGTCGGCGGCGCGGCAGAGCTGCTTGAGCCGGATCGCCGCGGCGAGCCCCGCGGGGCCCGCGCCCACGATGACCACGTCGTAGCTCAGCGCCTCCCGCCCGCTGCTGCAGAGCCACCTAGTGCTAGTGCTAGTGGCGCCGCCCCAGCCAGGCGCGAGGGGGCCGCCGCGGGGAGGAGCGGGCGACGCCCTCGCCCTCGCCGCCGCCGACGACAGCGCTCGCCTCGTCGCGGCCGCGGCGGCTACCCGGATGGCCCGTTGCATTGCTCTCTACTGGCTGGCTACTGCTCGGGAGGGGAGCCCAAGGTGTTTTGGGAATTTTGGAGAAGGGGGTCTGGACGGCCGGAGAAGAAGGCCGGGAAGACACGGAAGTATGGGGCAGACTGACAGTTGTTGGGGGCTTTTTTCGATTTTTTTTTTTGTTTGGATTGGATTGGATGAGATCGCTGAGGTGGACGGACCGACGGAGACGAAAGCAAACAGCTCTCACTGATGGGCTCAGGTCCGTTTTAGCGAGGCCCGTTCCAGGAAGGCCGAATAAGTTTGGTTGTCTGGGTCCGAACCTTGCTCGTGTCGTCATGGGCTGACGGGTACATGGGAATTGTACACGGGCTCAGGTCCGTGTAGCCAGGTCCGTTCCATGAAAGCAGAATAAGATCGCTGAGAATTAAATTGTAGCTATTTTTATTTTTGAGAGGTAAAAAATATAATAAAATATATAAAAAATACAAAAAAGCTATTTTTATTTTTAATAAATTGTAGCTATTTTTAGGAACTACGTATATAATAACATTACTTAGCTTCTCCCATTAAAAAATTACATAGGTTATCTTTTCATGAGAGAAGGAGGAATTAATTATATTAAAATCGGACACGATACATCCCAAAATACATACAAAAACCTAGAATTGAAAAAAAACAATATTTTATCTAGATTCTTCCATCATATTTTTCCTTAGTGGATTTCCTTGATGCAAATGATGCTCTAGGTGAACATAGCCTTGTCGAATACCGAGGCTAGAGTGCAGTCCTTATGTTGTACCCAATGATCAACCCTAAATCATTGCTCGTCTCTATAGTGGGCACAAGAATTGTGGAGGCAAATAAATAACCATCCCGCCCTCAATCAGTATTGTGCAAAGTGTGTATGTGTATGGAAAGAAGTTATTTTAAGATTTCTGGAAATGATAACCAATAGTTGTGTATAAATTCTTGTAGAACTAGAGATTTTTTGAAGCAACGTTTATTTTGAATCAATGGGGACTAACTTATTCCAGTTCTATCAAGCTGAACACATGAGAAAAAAGGAATTGAGCATATATAAAACTACATGTAGGCCTCTAGACATGCTTTTCTCATAGCATTAAAACAAGCTCTAGGCCCAAAACCTAAGGGCAGTATTTGGATTAGAGGATTTAGTGAAAACTAGATCTAGTACGAAAACTTTTAACCTAAATGTCATGTGAGCAAAAACTATGTCACGTCCCAACTTTTTTTGGGTGAAACTTGATGCTCATGTTTTAATGAAAAGAATAAACATTGTTGAAACATCCGTCTAGGTTTTGGTAATTAATGATAACATTTGTGGATTAATGTTTTTCAAATGAGATGAAAGGTTAAGTCTAGTCCACAAAGTGAATCTACATGAAAGCCATGAAGATGAGATGGAATGAAGTCAATGAACATGAGATGCAAAAGGCTCAACTAGAAGAGATGGATGGAATATGAGATGCAATGAAGTGAAAGACAACCGAAGGCAAATGTATATATAGGCTTTTGTCTTTCACCGCCCATGAGGTGATTATAGAGAAGTAAACATGCAGACGGTCGCCTTAGGGCACTCGCTTTTGTTAATCTTAGAGGTTGTCTTTTGATGTGCTCGCCTTTGTTAATCAGATATAGATTGTCTCTGAAAATTGTTTTGTTTGTAGTAGTGTAACATTTTTAAGTAATTATCAATGCGAAGAACTGTGAATGCAAGCTACACCTTGTTCCAAAAGTAATCATAATGTTCATCATGCAAGCAAAGGTGAAAGGAGGTGTGGCAGGTGCCATGATTTGAAGTTACGCCAATGCACGCACGCACGGCTTTTGCACGAGTGCGCAGTCGGCTCTCTGACAAAATGGGAAACGGAAGAGATTATTTTATTAGGCGACACATAAAAGACTCTGAGCACAGATGAACACTAGCGTGGAATATATCCCTTCAGCAGTTCTGCCTGCCGATTCCCGCGCAGACTGCCCGTGCATCTCTCGCTCGCTGACACCATATCTTTGTGTCGCGGGCAACCGGATCCTTCTAGGGAATAGGGATTGTCGGATTAGGCTAAGCTAAACGGGATTAGCGAGCTACGGAATCAATTAGGAGTGGTTTAACTAACCTGTCCAAGCACCAAGCATTAGATTACGCTCCCAGTACAGTCGTACAACAGTCTGCGCTGCTTGCACGACGTAGTTTCCTCTGCGTACTTCTCTGTTGTGTAGGAGACCGAGACGTTTGTCCCGGGGCTCCTGGCCAAGGAACGAGAACACAACTCTACGCAGTATAGGATGGTACCATTCTTTTTTCCTATGGAAAAAACAACTGCCGCTACATATATTTTTTATGAGAAACAAGAGCTGGGCTCAGCATAATAATAAAAATAAGAGTCGTGCTCTCCAAAGAAATTAAAGAAGAGCATAGGCGTACAGCTGCACCCAAGAAGACGCACACGTTTTGCGCAGCTTAATTTGCAATTTTCATTGGACAAATTCGTGCGCGAGACAAGCTCGGAAGCACGAATCCGCGGCGACCTGCGATGCCGCCGACACCGGAGCAAACAAGCGCCGCCCGTGTCCGGTTGCTGCACGAACAGGATTTTTCGCAAGGGATCCTCCACACGGGCGCTTGTTCATGTTCCGCCGTGCGCCCCTACGTACACGCCGAATCACGCAGTCAATGGCCCTAAAAAAACTTGCAAAATTGCCAATCCTGTCGAGATAGAGTTTGTATAAATAAGTAGCTTTCAACGCTGCTGTTGCAATCAGCGCACATCGGGCCCGTCTGAAGGACTAGCAATTTGTTTGTTTGTTTCACAAATCGCTGCAGCAAAGCGCTGTTGCAGCTTTAGAACGCGCGGTCTCTTGTTCAGTTGCGACGTCGTTTGCTCCTCGCACGTAGCTTCCAAGCACACTGCACACTCTTTTTTTTATTTAATTTGGGCTAATTTTATTTCTTCTCGCCTCCTTTTCTAATCCATATCCATTGCACCAAACCTGAGCTCGTTCGGTGCATGTCAAGGCAAGCAAAGACACTGTTTTCCTATTTAAATCATCGCCTAATTTTGCTTATTATTTATTAAAATATAGTATCCGCACGCACGGGTTAGGAAGAATATTGGATACTTCTGTCGGTCCACGGTCCTGTCCGAATGTCTGATTGTCTTCTAGGGCTCCACACTCCTGTAGCAGATACACGTCGCGAGTCCGAACGCTCCTCGTGAAGCTTCTCGCTTGCTTCACGCGTCCCTCCTTTCGATCGCATAAATAAATACACATCCACATCCCTATCGCTTTGATCCTCCGGAGATATAAATTCGCGTGATTTTCGAGTGGCTAGCTGATCAATCGGTTTTAATTTGCGTCGCCCAATTATATCTAGTTGATTATTCCTCAAAAATATTAGTTGTAGTTGATTCGGGCGGGGCGGTGGTGTGCTATTCAGAATTCAGAAATGTGATGGAATTGGGAGCCTGACATCACCCATCAGCAATTAGGAGCAGATGGCCCCGCAGGAGATCAGACAGGAGAACTTTCTTGACGGCATTTGAAATCTTTTTGCAGCGAGTATTTCTATATGCAAGAATTGGACGTGATTTTGAGTCATTACGTTAGGACGTCGTGTTCTACGTTGGGACCGAGCTGGGCCGGCCGCTGTACCTGTAGTCGCCATGGACGTCAATCCATATCCTGACGTGAACTACGCGATTCAGTGCGGTGATACGTTCTGGAAACTGGAGGTCTGAAAACTGACGGACGATCGAACGACAAGCACACACAGGTTTCGTGTTTTCCATTCGGATATCGTGTCTGCCTGTTTGTCTATCAACCAATGATTCAGTTGCTTGCAGACTCGGGACACTAATTTCTCAGATAATACATGTACAATACAATGGTCTGTATATAAAGTCGTTTTCTGAAGACTGGATGATTGCAATATTCTTTGCTTTTCTTGCCGATCGACGACCAGGCAATGATTTCTTCAGTATTCTTTTTTCAGAGGACTGAATGATTTCTATACTGTTTTCTGAAGACTAATACAGTATATATGATGATTTCATCGTTTTTTTTTTGGAACAATGATTTCATTATTTGAGCTGAGATTTCTTGCTTCTGGCGACATGCTATCCGCGACAACAACAGATTGGTGTTCTCTGAATTTTGGTCGACCCCATGATTTCTTGCATGGAGCCCATCAACACTTTGTCCTGTACTCCTGTTCGTCTCCACTAGTTTTCACTAAAACCGAGTGTTGTTTATTCAGTTGCTTAACCGTGGAACCTAAAACTCGAGCGCTTTGCGGTGTACTGTCACAAGTTATCTTTTAGCTTTCACTCACTGAAGTTGTTGGCAAACGCTGTCCGTCACCGTCAGTCACTAGCACGGTAGCGTCGCCATGTATATTATATTTCACGAGCGGCAACCAAAATGGACGTGAGCTGACGCTGAAATCTGAACTCTGTGAATGCCTGTAGAGCCAGTAGAGAAGTGTCCAAGACAGTTTTCAGACATGTGTTGCACACGGCCAATTCAGAGCTGAGCTACGCTCAGCAGTCACCGATTCCAAACTGTGTCGTGCAAGCTCGCTTCACACTCAACCATTTTCTTTCTTTTTCAGTGCTCACCTGGCACCTCTTTCGGCACCTTCCTTATTTTATTGCAATAATATTATCAGGAAAATCAGACACTGAAGAAAGGATCAAGCGCATAAAATTTGTGAACAAGCCTGCTGAAGAAATGCAGTAGTTAGAAACTACTGACTGATTGAATTCTGATGTACTGTAACTAAGGATGAAAACGGAAATGAAAATCCCGACCGAATCGCATCGTTTTCTACATTTGATCCGATCGTTTTCACTTTTCTCGGAATAATTCGAATACGGTACGAAATTCGGTAGAAAAATTCGAAAACGGTGCGGAATTCGGTATGGAGTTATTTCGACCGATTTCTACTTTTCTACATTATATTCGGTATGTAACCGTATTCGAAATTCGGTAGAAATTCGGTAGAGACAAAAAAATATGTTTTCTATTCCCATATCTTTTTATTTATAGCTCCAAATATAGCAAATAATATATGCATTTTGATCAGGCGCGATGAGAGCTTCGCAATGGTGCAGTCTAGTTTGAGATACTTTTATTTCATGAAATAATATGTTTCCTATAAAATAAGTTTGAAAACCAAAACTCGTGGAACTTGTTAGATAAATAATATATTTGCTATGATACACCATGAATTTGGTCATTTTGGATTACTTTGGCGGTCAAATCATGGAGGATGCCGATGAACTTGTAGATGTTCATGTCCTATTGATTCCTTGTTCTAGACTTGTATTTGTGTGTCGGCGACTACGCTACGCACCCTTATTGTATTATGTGCACTTGAACTAAATCACACATGTTAGTTTGGTTATGCACATCTTTAAAGTGGGTTGGTATTTCGTATCAATTTTCGTAGGTTGACCGTTTCCGACATAATTCCGCCGAATTGGTTCGTTTTCGAAATACCGTAAGTTCGTTTTCGTTTTCGTTTCCGACTATACCGTTTTCGTTTTCGCGTTCGTATTTAAATATAAATGTAGAAAACAATATAGAAGTTTTTCGACCGATTTCGACCGTTTTCATCCTTAACTGTAACGGCGCAATACTAGCTTGCAGTAGTACATTGAGCACTGAATCGAACTGACAGGTCCCAATAACAGTAATCGCCCCTCTTTTCCGGTGGCATAGGGCACCGATCCCTATTCTTCCGTAATTTGAGCGTCCTCCATGACACTGTTCTTCCATCCAGCTGTTTCAGACTAATAAGCCACCAGGACCTCTGAATCTCTGATCTTAGCTCGGCCTATGCGAGTTACTACCACTACAGGTACAAGCTTACTTAGAGCGCCAGCGTCCTGTTGCTGAAGAACATTTAGACGCATGCATTGGCGCATTGCTCTATTCAGAAGTTGTTTGTGGTGTCCAGTGAGGCGTCCGAATCAGCGCAGTGCCCACCCCAAATGATTGCATCTTGGCCTACAATCCCTGTGCCTGATGACACTAGGCTCAGCGACCTTCTGCTTGCTCCCCGGTACGAGCCGGCCGGGCGGCCTTGATTTCAGCAATCAGCCAGCAGCGGCCGTACTACGCGGTACACCCCCAGCCTCCGGCGGTCCGGCCTCCCTCCCTGCCTGGAAGGAACAAAACAAAATGGCCGATGAAATGAAACGCGTGCAGGACCTCCTGACCGGTGGCGCGTCACACCGACGGCGACAGGCTCGCGCCGCCGCCCGGCCGCCCGCCGACGCACCGCCAAACCTCCAAGGGGCCCGGACCATGGAATGGATGGCCGATCATCTCAGTGTCCACCTCCATCCATTCCAACCCTTTAGAATTTTCTTCAGAGGCAAATGTGTCTGCAGCTGGAAGAGTTTCACTGCTTCCGTATGTGTCTGAAAACCGCAATGTACGTGCATTTCAGATTCATAGCCAACTTGGCACTTGGCAGGCGTTTTTAAGCGTAGAAGCCACCTGTTACTCTTTGGCGCCAGCGACTTGTCACCTTCTCCGTGTCTTGGCTTGTTGGACTGGATCAAATTCAGATCACAGTCCATGGCAAGCATCGTTCGACCATCGTTCGACCCATAAAAGCCGGCGGCCCCGGCGAGGGAAGGAGGGAGCTTGACGCAATAAATCTGCCACCTTTAACAACGCTCTCGTATCGTACGCGCGCCCATGCGGGCCTGTTGAGTTCAGTGAACGCGAGCAGGGCGCCGGAGTTCTTGTGAAGGTTCAGGAATCCGATGCGATGCGCCTCCCTGATCTGTGTGCTCGTGGTTTATCGTGGATGCCCCCGTACGCGTGGAAAGCTTGCTTGCTGTGCTGCTTTTAAGTTAACCTTTTGGTCCCTCCCGCTCCCAGATCAAAGCTCGTCCGATCGATCAGTCACTCTATCACACAGCTCAAAAGCGACCACGTCCCTGAAGAAAATCAAAGCTCGTCCGATCGATCAGTCACTCTATCACACAGCTCAAAAGCGACCACGTCCCTGAAGAAACCTGAAACCCGTGTATATTTAGTACGTACAAAGTTTGAGCGTACAAGTATAGCTGAACTTGTGAAAGCATTCTCGTGTTCCAAACTGCGAGGAATGGGGTTCGCATTTCTGTGAAGGGAATTGATTAGGATTCTGCTTGACTGAACACCGACCCAACCGGATTCATGAACGAATGTAGTATACTCGTAACTCCCAACACGCGAATTCGTTCGGGGAATCAAGATTGCATCTGCGTCAATCTTCAGAAGCAACCAAACAAGACGCATTAATCACGACGACTCTCGGATGCGCTGCGT
The DNA here is from genome assembly GCA_018135685.1 of Themeda triandra. NCBI lineage: Eukaryota > Viridiplantae > Streptophyta > Magnoliopsida > Poales > Poaceae > Themeda > Themeda triandra. The sequence continues at coordinate 41,742 of JAENPR010000972.1, read as the reverse complement.
CCTCCTCCCCCTGCGCCTGCACCAGCAGCACGCATCATCGATCGCTGCGCCCACAGGCCACAGTGTGCAGCACAGCTCCCTCCCGTCCGCCGCCCGTCGCCGTCGGCGTGGCCTCCTCCTCCTTGACCATCCGCTTCCTCCCCCTGTCCTCCACCCGGCCCGGACCACGGCGGCACCACACCAAACCCATCCCCCAACCCCAACCAAACCGAGCCGTCGTCCCGCTCGTCTCCGACACGTCGCTTGGCGACGCGCTTCCTTCCCCAATAGGATCACACACGCCGTACCGTATACGTACGTACTACAGGAGGATTAAGGCCTCCGTTTTCACCTAACACTTGGTCAGTTGCCGTAACTATCGTACTAGGAACAGTAATAATTGTTGGTTAAATCTTTGATTGGAGTGATTTTTCACTGCGGTGAGTGAGCGGTCATCGGGACCTTTTTGTCTGATTTGAGCTGATCGGAGCTCGGCAGCGGCAAACTGACTGACATGCGCTGCTGAAGCTTCTTCCGGTTACTAGCCCCTCAACGTACCATCATCTCAAGAACCTGCCCTGCCTAGTGCTGCATCCATCATCGATCAGTGGTGGGTGCGAGACATCCTGGATCGTGAAGGAACCACATCTAGCTACACTGTTTCACACGCCTTGGCTTTCGCATATGATCGATGATGTGTGCCGTTAAGCTTTCAGCCTTCAGCTGCAACCTAATCCGGCGCAAGTTCCACACCTACTGGACAGAATCACTCACTCCCTCACTCGTATCATATGATCATCATCCATATATGTACTAGGCACACATATATTGGTGTACTGGTCCAATTATACGTCTAACCAAGCGCATAGCTTTGCTGTAATCCATGGAAGATGGAACTCCACGGATAATGGAGGACTAGATTATACATATGAACAATACCGAACGGTTCGTTAGCTGAGCCCCAGAAGGCCAGAAGCATATTTGGTGAGGCACCATAGTACTATTGGCGACTTTTTTTTTTTTTTTGAGAGCGTACTATTGGAGACTTGTGAGTAAGGTGGGCTCCACATGCCAGGCACCCCCCATCATGCCTGCCACTGCTGCATAATTTTCTCCCTTGCTTACCTCATCACCACCACAGCTCACGTCCTCAAGTTGGGAGACTGAATTCACAGTTCAAACCCCCCACCAAATCTGAATTCCCCAAACCCACCTGTATATAAAGAAGCCTTCTTCCTCCAAGTACACAGAGACGCAACACAAATACAGAGAGGCAGAGGGCAGAGGAGCTGGCACCATCTCCATCTCCCTCCCTTCTTCGTCTTCACCCACAAGCCTCCTCGGTGCCTCACAAGTCCTCCTCTCCTGTCGTCTCATATCTCCTCTCCTCTCCTCTCCTCTCCTGGTTCGTGCAAGAGACTTTCTTGGACAAGATGGGAGTGCAGAGGTACAGGTTCTTCTGCTGCGGGTGCGGCGCCAATGCGGCGGAAGGCGACGACGATGTGGATTTCGGGGCGTTCGATGAGAAAGTAGCAGCGGAGAAGAAGGGTGTCGAGGCCGCCGGGCCGCGAGGCCTGTCGTGGGCGCAGGTGGAGGCGATGACGGGCGGCTTCACCTCGGCCGTGGTCGGCGAGGGCGGGTTCAGCACCGTGTACCTCGCGCGCCTCTCCGGCGCGCTCGCCGCCGTCAAGGTCCACCGTAGCAGCGAGCGCCTCCACCGCGTGTTCCGCCAGGAGCTCGACGCGCTCCAGCGCGTCCGCCACCCGCACATCGTCCGCCTCCTCGCCTTCTGCGACCAGCAACAGCAAGGTGTGTGGTCTCCTCTCCTCTGCTCTTCTTTCTTGCGGTCCACCGCCGGCTAGTGCGCGTTGTGGTGCTGACGAAAGCTTCTGCCTTTCTTTCGATTCGCAGAGGAAGGCGTGCTGGTGCTGGAGTTCGCGGCGAACGGGAACCTGCACGAGCGGCTGCACGGCGGGGGCAAGGCGGGCGGGACGCTGCCGTGGGCGCGGCGGGTGTCGGTGGCGCTGCAGGTGGCGCGCGCGCTCGAGTACCTGCACGACCGCTGCGAGCCGCAGGTGGTGCACGGCGACGTGAAGGCCTCCAACGTCCTCCTCGACGCGTCCATGTCCGCCAAGCTCTGCGACTTCGGGTCGGCGCGGATGGGGTTCTCGGCGGCGGTCCGCCCGCGGTCGTCGGCGCACACCATGCTGGGCTCGCCCGGGTACGTGGACCCGCACTACATCCGGTCGGGCGTGGTGACCAAGAAGAGCGACGTGTACAGCTTCGGCGTCCTGCTCCTGGAGCTCCTCACGGGGATGGAGGCGTTCTGCGCCGAGGAGGGGCGGCTCCTCACCGCCGTCCTCGCGCCGCGGCTCAGGGCCGGCGATGCGCGCGGGATTTTGGTCGACGAGAGGCTCGGCACCGCCTACGACGCCACCGAGGCCGCCGCCGTGGCGGCGCTCGCCGCGGCCTGCGTCGGCGAGAACCCCAGCCTCCGGCCGTCCATGGCCGACGTGGTGCGCACCCTGGAGCAGAGCGCGCAGGGGTCCATCTCCACCGTGGGAAGCAGATCGGACGGCCAAGGGAAGAAGGTGTGAGTCGGGGAAAGTCGTCGCGTCCTCCGAGGCGCTCGCTCAGATCTGACTTGCGGTGCTGACGTGCGTGCGTGGTACACGTGGCGTCCGTCCATTGGTTGGTAGGAGAACAAAGCGTTATTAGTGGGCGAGCATATCAAAAAGACGAATCCAAGAAAAAGAGGGAGAAAAGCGTGGTGAAAAAGCGTTGATTAGGGGAAAAAGATTTGGATGGAGGAGAGTAAAAGGAAGGGCTAATTTGTGTGCTGATGATGGGGGATTTCCTCATATATTATGCCAAAGCGGCATCTGCTTGGGAGAGGCCAAAAAAAATTGGATCGTGCAGCACACGATTCCAAGATTTTGTTGATTCTTATTAGTAGTTCTTTTCTTGTTTTTGTAAAGTAATTTCGAGTGTTTCTTGCGCGCTGCTGTTTGTACCTATAATTTAGCTAGATTTCGAATTACATTGGATTTGTTAAGAGCTTGGTTTGTGAAAAATGGAATTGCTTCTCAATGTGCCATTGGCAGAACGGCACAGTCCTTGTTTCAAAAATAAATGGGCGTTGTTGTTGATACAGAACGACTTTATTCCGCTGTCAGAGGCTCGTGCCGGACTAATAATTGGGTGTTTGCATCAAAGCGTTCAAACCCCTAGTTTTAGTTTGAATGCAGATATATATTCGCCTCTCCTTTCTTGGGGACAGCTCGAGCCCATGCTGCTCTCTGACCGAGTATAATACCAACCCATACCCTGCTACCAGTTGACATTAGAAAATACTACTCCGTATATTCCTGGTCAAAGAAATCATATCCTTTTCTCTCTCGTATTCTCTTTCCTAATTTTAGTGCAAAATGCATGACAGAACCAACAAGTAGCCAAACAATTGATCTCATTTATAGAATGACAAATTGTTCATAATAAGAAAACATGACTAACCTAGGCTGAACTATTTGATTTTTCATTAACAATAAGCAAAGAGAAATAAACTAGAATTGGGTGCTTATGTGCATTACCACATCCTTCATCAAACATGTAGTTAGGCTCATTCCTGTAAAACTACATTGGTGAGATTTAATTAGAAGAAGAAAAAAACAAGCCCTAATAATGATGCAAGATAAATAAATGATTAGCCATTAGGATTATATGTGGTGTTTAGCGAGGCACGACGAGCCAGCCAGTGCAGAGCTTGACTCTAACAAAAACCGTTGAAAGGGACGCATGTGCTCCCAAACTAGGCTCACGCAGCGTTCTTTTTTTCTCTGAATGAACTGGCACGCATTGATTATTGGCGCGGACTGTCACAGGTCTCTCGCTTGGCCAACGCGACGACAAAGACGAGCTCGGAACTGGACGTCGACGTGCTGAGGACAACCCGTAACCGTAATCCTCACACGGGAAAACGTCGTGACGGCCCGGAGCCTCACGGCACGGCGACGGCGAGACCCGGGGTCGTGCCGGCGCGGCACAGGCAGACATGATGTGCGTCGTCCGTCGCCGGGAAGCGGTCACGTGCGCACCGGGGCAAGGCGGCGAGCGGCGCGTGCACGGTGTCGCACTGGCCGGTGGCGAGTCTCCGTCGGCGATGGCGCACCCGGACCGCCGGAGACATTGGCCCGCCATCTCTTTCGTGTTTCGGGAAGCCGCCGCCTGATGGGTTACCGGGTTGTGAAAGCTGGGTTGGGTTAGTAAAGTTAGTTGTTTTGTTTGCAGGAGGTTAGTTGATTTAGTATCTTTTTTTTTGCGAGCTTATTTGATTTATCTTGCTTGCGCTGTCCATTGTTTTCTTTTTACAATCCTATTTGCCAGGACACACACACCTTCTTTCTCCTAATAGCCCCTCTAAGATATTGTGAGGCGTCATCCTGTCATGTATTGAGGTTGATTGAAATAAAAAATAGTTATTATGTGGTAGATACCTACCGTTGTTTTTTCTAAAAAAAAAATATAAGGACCAAGAATTCTAGAACTTAGACCATGATGCGTATATATATCATTATACGAAGCTAAATGTTTGAGTACTCTCGGTCATTGTATTTGGCCATGGCCATGCATCCAGCACTAACTTTGGCCATGGCCATGGCTCAAGCAATACACAAGTATCAACCATATAAAACCAATTAGCGTGTTTGGTTTTCTCACCTCGCCTGGCTCCGCAAGGCTAGCCTTGCGAAGTGCAGATAATGGTTTTGGCTGGCTTGATCCTTGAAATTAATCGAGTGAGCAAACGAACTAACAATCACAATTTTTTTTGCCTATCACGGGAAGTAAAGCAAGCCACAGTAAGTAAGAGATCCAATGGAGCTCAACATTGAACTGGTACTACCAATGTTAAAGCTAGCAACCAAGGCAAGGTATATCTATTATGTTCCTCTCTGTCTACTCTCTCTTCCTAAGACATATAAAATACGGAACAGTGGTGGTTTACAAGGGATACATGCATAGGGGTTTTTAACTATCTTTCTTTTTCTTGAATACACATAGGTTCGTATTATTGTATTAGAAGAGAAATATGCGAACCTATGTGTACCCATCGGGGTCAGCTGACCCCGGTAACTTGACATAAATTCGCTTAAAGTTCTTTAATCCATATGCAAATTACTCTTTAAAATATATAATTAACATGTCTTTGACCCCGTTGCTTGGTCCTTGACCCCAATGACTTGATATCCTGGATTCACCACTGGAAATATGGTAAGTTTACATGAGTGATGCTCCCGGCGTTAGTCTTCTGTCACAGTTACATGGGTTTATGACTATCCATTCAGGATTCAGGAAGAAGGTTTGTGCAAGAATGGATGAGGTTTGTATATGCTTCTGGTTCTGGGGTGTGCATAGCCTCACCTTTTTGACCCCCTTTGTTTAGTCTATAAGAGCCGTTAATTCTTCCCGGTTTGACCATATCTCACTTGATAGAATTGAATAGAAATATGGAAAAAAATTCGATAGGGACCGTCCACACCGGGACGCCGTACGGACATCCAATCAAAATACGACGCGTGGACAAAACGTTTCCACGGCTCCGCCTTCGTGCGTTGGCTCGCAAATCTGCAGCTCTGCCTCCCCCCCGCTTCGGCTCACCAAAAACGCCGCAATCTCTGTGTCTGTCTTTCTTTCGGTCAGCCGCGCGCCACCTCTCTCATCTCTCCAATGGCAGCCGCGGCCTCGCCGCTGCTATGAACGGGCGTGAGGCCATAAGAGCTCCCGAAGGCACCGCCTACTCCTCGTCATTCTCCGTCCTGCTGCATCTCCTCGCCGTCGTCTGTCCTGCAAGTGTCCAAGTGCTACGTCGTGTTCACCCGATTCGACGGTGACGGAGAAGCAGCACCTCGCTATCTTTCTCACTCGATTCAATGGTGCAGGAGTCCGGAGATGCAGCAGCAGTTGACGCCTCATGGCCTGCATGGTTGCCGTGTAACTCCGTTGGCGGCCATGCTTGCTCCCGAATTATTCCCGATCTCCCCACACTTGCGGCGCTTTTCCCATCTACGAAACGGACGTGAGTTTTTCCTGCACTTTGCGAGCCTACGCAAATTAGCCGGGTGGAGGCAGAGCTGCAGACTCGCTAGCCATCGCATGGAGGCGGAGCCGTGGAGTCAATTTATCCACGCGTCATATTTTGATTGGACGTCCGTACGGCGTCGGGTGTGGACGGTCGCTTTTTCAGTTTAGAGAGAGGCCCTTTTTCAGTTCAGAGAGAGGCCTCCCCGAGGATCAGGTCAGGCGAGCTCTGAATAATTCTCTGCAGCTTGCAGGTGCTTGTGCGAATTATGCAGGGAGCAGTTGAGACAGTTGGACACACAGTAGATCATCATACGGGCTACCAGAACAGCTGAATTTGCTCTGATTTCTCCCAAAAAAAAAGAAAGAAAAAACAGATAAAAGAAAAAGACTTGGGTCGCCTGGCTGGAATGTTGGCTGGATCATATGCTGATATGCGTGCGCCACGCCAAGAACCGAAACGCTCAGTTCTTCATTCCGTCTTGGCTGCAATAATTTGCAGCCACGAGCTCGTCCAGTGCGATTACGCTCCTATTCTAATGCCATTATATCTGCATATATGATGGTTTTCTAAGGAAGGTAGCAGCGTCACATGGCACCATCTAGGTTGTGTGTGCCCTGCTTGATAAAAGGGAGAGAAATATTAATATGTCTGAATTTTTTTTTGCACACTCCAATAACATTTTTCTAGGAAGATTGCACGGTTACGAGCAATCTCAATGGACTACGGCTGGATGGTTCAGACACACAGAAAAAAAAACACATGCTCTAGCAACGTGTAGGCGACCTGATTAACAATTCTTAGCGATCGATTAGCAGTATCGAGTTCGCATGATTCTACAACGAGGTTAATCTTTTAGAAGAAAATCGATCATTCCGAAGCAACTGGGATCGTCAATATTTTTTTTATGAGATAGAATTATTAAATGTGGATAGGAATGCAAGAGCTACCTTTTCTTAGAATGAAGAGAATGTTACTTTGCAAGTTGCTTACGAATCCCTCCAGATGTTTGATACCCTAATGAGGAGCACGTCACATGCATTGGAATGGATAGAGCTCAACCAGCTAGCTAGTCTCTTTAATTGCAATGTTGTTGGGTCGTGCTGTTGCAATTGCAAGGTTATTATTACTAATCGCTATTAGTTAGTACAAAATCAGAATCCAGAGCAGCACTTCTATGATGCTGTTATTGACCACGACGTCGCCAAAAGATATCTGCCTTTTGTAATGTAAAGTTAGTGAAACCCCTCATCTGTAAGAGGACGACTACCTGCAGAATCAGATCTCTGAGCTGTTAACTGTCCTGTGATAGATGCATGGCTACTAGCTGCTGGAGTACACATCTTATCAATATAAGAGATGATGAAACTATATCACCAGTCACCACTGAACATGCTTGCAAACAAACATGCCGATATCAGATACAGAGTATACCAGGTTGTTCATGGAGAAAAAAGCATGCAGCAGCTGCAGGAACACCAACCATGCATCAGCGGCCTAATCCAGATTGTACTACCGGTTCACGGATTGCAGAGAAAAGGGACGAGGCCTGCTTTTGCATGCGCTTTTAAAGAACTAACAATTTGTTAGTTAATCAACGAGCTTATCAACCACTGCAGTGTCACATCTACCAAATAGAGCTTGCGTCATTCATCCAACGACAACATATATACTAGCACATGCCAAATGCAGCTGCTTGGAGGTTGACATCTGCAGAGAGGTTAACTACTAACTACCATTATATTGCATCATCATCAACAATAACACAACGAAAAGGCCAGAGCCTCATAACTAATAGATACTCCTAGAGACTTGAAAGAAAATAACGTATGAAGTATTATCAGAAATTTGTTTAATCTCCAGCTTTTAGCCTTTTGGCTTCTGGCTATTAATTTTTTCCCATTTGTTTTAATAAATTTTAAGTTTCTCCGACCACCAAAAGTCAGAAAAGCTCCTTTCAATGTGTTTTTCATTTCTTCAGAAGTTAGCTTTTTAAAAATCAAAATCTAGCAGTTGGGATGACATTTTTTTTTTTGACAAGTGGGATGACATTTGTTTTAGCTTCTAGCAAGCAGCAAACAAGCCCTTACTCTTAGATTGGGCCTGATGCCCCGATGTACATTGCAAAAATGTGATTTTGACTCTAGGGCACCGTGCATTAAAGCATAATGATGATAAAATCATAGAGTGATTTTTTTCTCTGCGCGAGAAAATAACATCTATTCACGTGATTCACTCGGCATATTTAATTTAATTTAATTTAAACCGATGAGTTTGGCGTCCTTTGAAGCACACCAATTATATCGACACAATGGTCCTGTTTGAATACTCTAATTTCAACTAGAGGCTAGAGTAAATTTCTAACTCTAAACTAGCGCTAAACTAACTCTAGCCAAATAGGTGTTTGGATGCAAGGGCTATATTGACAATAAATGTGGTTTTCTAATTATTTGTCTTATTTAAACCATCTTTCCATTAGGATTTGGTGTGACATGCTTTTCTGTGCCCTCCTTCCGCTCACAAATGACACAAATAAATTATTTTTACAAATCAAGCATCCAAATCACAATAAATTTTAATTTGTCCATACAAATCAGATGTCTCTCATGAACTTACAATTCCTCAATTAAGCTAAAAGAAATTACACTCCATGAAACAAAGCATGGGCTAACTCATCATGAAAGGCATTCATGTTGGCATGTTCAACAAGAGGTTCATCTTCTGACCATGCTGAGGCCGAAGAACTAGGCATTGGGTTATAATTTTCATACGCATCACATGCATCAAATTCCCTGTCCTCTAATACTAGCGGTACTAGAAAACACCCTAGCCTGACACAAAGAATGAAACCAGCAGCGAGGGAGAACGGGGACATACCTAAGGAATAGCAAGGGCGGGGCTCCTAGATCCGGCTGGGACCCACGTCTCGCTCGGAAGGGAGTCGCGTGACGGAGGAACGGAGGAGTCACGAGGAACTGATAGGTCAGGACCCAAAGCGGGGAAATTTGGGTAGGCTAGCTAGTTGTAAACAAACTAGCTCTAACCCTCCTGTTTTACTACTTTTGGACTAGTTGAGCGCTAACTAGCTGAAACTAGCTCTAGCCCCTTTTTCATGGAACAGGAGGGGCAGAGCCCTACTAGAAGACTTCATTAAAATGAAGAAAACTGATACTTACAAAGTACAATCAAGAAATCAAAAAAGAAAGGAAAAACTAGCCAAAATTATTACACATAATTGTCTAGCCATTGAACAACTGCTGGAAGGTATGAACAATTTGCTCTTAGGATAACTATAGCAAATTCTGTCTTGCACACCATCTTGCACCTGTGGATGGAGTGAGCCAGATGTCTAAAAATCACGTCATTGCACATTATCCATAACGACCAACACATTGTGATGATTACTTTCATGAAGAAAGGCACATGGGGTTGATCTTTGATGCTTTCCAGGATGACACAAATGTCTTCAAAGTTTGGAATGAAGACCTGAAGATTGTACCAGCATGCAAGAGCAAAGAGGCAGCGAAACAGCATATGCAACAATCTTCCTATATACCAAGCATACAAAAAAAAAAAAAAGAATCAAGTGTAATCTTCAAGTGTCATTCCCCTCCTGTTTAATGATTCTCTTGTGCTAAGCCGATCACTAAGCACCAACGAGAAGAAAACCTTTATTTTGTTCTGACAAGAAGAAAGCCATAGCCATCTGTGTGATCTATGCACATTGCGGTGACCAATAAGCGCCTATAAACATGTCTAGATCGAGAAAGGGCCAATGTATACAAATTTCGCCATTATGTGTATCGACAAGTATGGTGGCCATAAAGGAGTAGGAGCTAACCATAAAGGAAGTCCTTTGATCAACAAACTTAGCTATAATTCATCACGTCCATGTCCATCTATCAGCAGGCCGCCATGTTCATCACGTACATGCAAGAGCAGCAAGGCATAGAGGGAGCACGGCACATGCGGAACACTTCGCATGCGGGGCAACGTTGTGGCTGCGGGTTGGGCATGCGTGAAACTGTTGGAAGATGGTTTGTTGTGGACAGCCATACGGGGGACAGGAGAGGACCTAGCTAATAGCTTGTAGCAACATCATCCTCCATCTGCTGCGTGCATTGGTCACTTGATCCATAGTAGGTCAACCCAACAAACGCATAGGACCAGAATAGTAGTAGTAGTAGTACTACAACACATGAACATTCCAGATAACCACTAGATAGAATATGTGAAAGTTGCCAATAGTTAACTATCTTGTGCATATATATGCAAAGAATTAACAGCCATTCTCAAAGATTGCATTGGTCATAGACATTATCCGTATCAAGCGAGACCTCTGGACCACCAGTTAATTAAAGAACAATGACGATGACGCACGCTGGTTAATCATTCATTTTGCTAACGATAATGGTCGAGTAGTAGTACTACTGCTACACTAACTACTAACTCTAGGTTGAATTCTCTATCAAATCGAGCTGGCATTTGATACTGGTCTGCCAATAAGCTAGGCAGTGCAAGCATTTTTCTGATTTTCCCAGAGCTGGAATGCATGCATGATAGCTGGAATATATGTATGTAATGCGCTACCTAGCTAGCTGCACATCAGAGGCCTAGCTAACGTACGTGCTCCATATAATGCATGCATGGGTGTATGTGCGTGTATCTATTTCTGTAAGAGCACCTCCAGTGTTGCAGATAAATTGAACCGTGAGGGGAAAAGTTGAACTTTGTACACTGGAGAGACCGAACGATGTATGTTAGAATTGAAATCGCACTCCGGGTATGGTTCGATAAACAAATATATAATCTCCGCCCAACAGCACAGATTGTTTACTGTTTTCTACTGCAGTAACCGAACCAACCATTGGAGCATGTGAACCATACTCCATGTGATCGAACTTCTGTCAGTACGTGTCAGTATGGTTCGAACACAACACTGGAGGTGCTCTAAGTACAAAGAAAGCTGCAGACGCGCACCGCGATATCATTCATGGGCACACACGGCGATATGGGGTCGCGTAATTTGGCAAAGGATGATGATGGCCTATATCCGAATTCCGATCCCTAAAATCGAAAAAAAAAATCTGATCCCCTATGCGTCGTCGTGTAGCGTAGCTCATATGTGTATATGAGTATGACGACACGCTCTGGACCGGAGTCTGGACCTCACCTCGGACCTTGTTTAGTTCCAGAATTTTTCCCCAAATTCCACTATGCAAAAAGAAGATTCACCGTCACATCAAAATGTCGGCATATGCATGGAGTACTAAATATAGATGAAATTAAAAACTAATTGCACAGTTTTATTGTCTTTGTGAGGCGAATCTTTTGAGTACCCTAATTAATCAATATTTGGATAATATTTCACAAATACAAACGAAATTCTTCTGATCTTATTTCTGAGAACACCCGAATTTGGCATGCCAAATCCGCGATCTAAACAAGGCCTCGGTCGATCGATCACCTTATCTCCATGGCGCGTACAATGCACGGTGCTAGCTAGATGGATCATGATCGATCCAGAAGGACGACGACGAAACATAAACAATGGTGGTCCTCCATCTCCCATAGCACGATGATCGTCTATCCAGCAGAAACATTCTGACTGGCGGTCACTACACTATTGCATCATGGATCGACCAGTGGAGCAAGCGCCGCTGTTGCCGTGGCTTGGGGCGCATACCATGTGGGGCGACGGCCGATGGACTGGCAGAGAAACACACCTCATGACTAAATTTACTCATGACCATGACCATGACCATGACCATGACCGTGACCATGACCACCCATTGAAACGGCTTATGAATGTGAGTAGGCCACACGATTCGACGACCCACCACTTGGTGCCATGTGGGTCGGTCTCGTTCCGTGGATGCATCGCATTGCATTGCACATAACCTGATGCTGACGCGAATGCTCGTCGTCGTCTTCCTGCCTGCTGGCGAAGATGAAGGCAACACAGTCGTCCCTGTTCGCGTCAGCGTGGTGATGCGATGCGAGGCCGCGAGGGCACTGTTAAGCTGGTGGAACAGCGAATCGTGCATCAGTATGGCAGGTACTGTGACTGCATGCCCTTAAACAGCCTTCAATCAGCCTAGCTAGCAAGCATGTAGGAGTAGTATGTACTACTGCTACTCCTATAATGCAACAACTACTGCTGTCCTAGCGATAATGTAGATTTAGTGAACGCGATCGGATGAAGCAAAGCAGGTGTCCAATTGAGTACAGTTCACCGTCCCGGCTTGGAATTGGATGGTTTAAGGCTTGAGTTAAATGCACTGTAGGTCCGTAAACTTGTGACCTCGTCTCATCTGGGTCCGTTAACTCAGAAACCGGACATCCACCCCCAATACCTTTTAAAACCGTTCATCCAGGTCCAACTGCCGAAACCGGTCCGATTTTCGCTGACATGACATGTCCACGTGGACTGGGTCAGTGTCAATTTATCAAAAAACCCCCTCCAATTCCCTCTCCTCTATCCCCTTTTCCCCTTCTCCCCAATCCCGCTGCCCTCCTCTGCTCCTCATCCTCTGCTCGGCGGTGGCAACGACGCGACGACAGTTAGGCGGCCACCCACCACACCACAACGCCGATGCACGCGCCCCGCGGCGGCGGCGGCGGCGGCCACACGCAGCGGCCGGGTCCCTCCGACATGGCGGCGGACCAGTGCCGCGCGGCCCCTCTACCCTCGCTCGCTCAGTACCGGCGCGGCCCCTCAAGCAGTACCGCCGCAACTCCATGTCGCCGCCGTCGGCCGCCCCCAAGGCCTCCTCCTCCAACTCCTTTCCGTTCCGACGTGGCGCGCAGGGCCAATGCGGCGGAGGACGCGACGAGGGAGTCCCCGCACGCTTGCGCCGCGACGGGAGCGGGAGCGGGCACGACGCCCTCGCCGACCCAGACACCGCCGCGCGCGGCCTGCTTGCGAGACGGAGCAGGGCCGCTGGCGCGCGAGGCGGGGACGTGCTCTCCACGGCGGCCTTGCGTTCGGCGGCGCGAGGAGGGATGAGGGCACTGGCGCGATGGAGGACCTCCGCGCATCGAATCTCCGAGCAGAGCACACGGCCAGCGCCTGCTGCCCACCGTCGCATGCGTCGTCGTGCTCGCCGTGGGCGGCGGCGCACGGACCAGGCGACGCCGGCTTCACACGCGAACGGTCTCGCACGCAGCCCTACCTCCATGCGCCAGGGACAGTAGCGCCTATGGCGCCCTGCGCCCACGCGGCGAGGTGCCTGGCGCGGCGGCTAGGGCACCGGCGGCCCCCGACGGCCTCGCCCGCCCTCGCCCTCCGCGGTCGCGGCCTAACGACCCGCCCTCGCGGCGACGGAGTGGAGGCGGAGCTGGCGCGCCCGGGCCGAGCCGGAGCACGGCACCCCGACGAGGAGCGGACACGGCGGCCTACGCGCGAGGTGCTGCTCTCCCACGGCGGCCCGCTGTTGACGGTCGATAAGTGTCAATTTTTACCATCAACTAAGACATGAAAAAGGACCTAAACATAATTACCTTCTAAATATAGGGCTTACACTAATGGAATTCCACGAGTTTTGATGAATGTCTGTTTCTGCAGGGTGTCAGCTGAAAATACCCAAGGAAGGCCCACATGTCAGGTTTACATAGAGATAATCGGGAACCGACCAAAATTCTGTAATCAGGAAGGTTCGAGAAGGCTCTGGACCAAACGGGAGCCCGAACCGGCTCGGTGACGGGGCGGCCGCCCCGGGCATGAAGTCGGCCGCCCCGGCACTTCAACCAATCAGCATCAGCCTCGCGGATCCCTGTTCCACCGCCTTTGAGGATGAATAATTATCGTCCATTTAGGTCGGTTTGATCCGAGGGCTGCGGTGCATCCTAGGGGGCTATATAAACAGGGCCCCTGACCCTGGAGAAAGCATCCCTTGAAACCCTAATTCATTATTTCCAGAGAGGATCAGGTGAGAGAGGTCCCTTGAATGGATCTCCTCCCTAGAGCCTAGCATTCAAGATAGATAGAGAGAGTATATGGTGGAGGTAGAGTTGGAGGAAGCCCGGCATGTCGGTGTCTCCTCTCCGGTTGTACTGCGGGATCAAGTCTCCTAACCCGAGGCTTGGTTCTAGGATCATTCTACAATTCAACTTCTGATACTAGTAAGTTCTTGTTATTATTGTTCTTTGGTTTACGAGTTTACTTTATTCGCTTCCGGTTGGGAATAGAGTAATCATTCGTAGCGTAAGCGTGGTGCTTGGGCTAGGTTCACTCGTAGATGCTCCCTATCCGGCGGAACCGTGGTAGTATCGGGGAAGTGATATCCCTTTGTTACCTTTGTAGCCCACTTCCGTCGGTAGGTAAGGTAGGTCCAAAAGTGCTAGGTTAAGCATCCTCTGTGGTGTCTTTTCTTAGGTGCTCCCATAGAGCAGTAGTTGCAAAGCTTGCCATAGGTTGGAAGAAGACTGTGGTAGTAATCCTCTCTATATCACTCATTACCTTGTTTGTAGCTCAGCGGTTAAGTATAGACTTGGGTTAGTCAGATGCACGTTTTCTCCTAGCGGATAAATAAATAACGATACTCTGGAATATCTCCCGGGTGAAGTGCTCACCGATATCCGTGCGCTTGCGGATTATTTCTCTTTGATTCTTTCGTGTGCGTATCTAGTATCAACAAGCATATCTGGCGCCGTTGCCGGGGAGAAAGATGGTCGGCTGAGATAACTCTAAGTCCTGCTTAACCTTGTATTATACTTTTATCTTTTTCTTGTTTTCTTTTGTCTTTTATTTTCTGTCCTTATAGATAACCCAAATTCCACGCCTATCTGTCAATTTTTTGCACCCATGAGCACAAGCTTAGAGCCACTAGATCCCATGATTCTTACATCTAGCTATGAGCTGCGCCCATGTGTGGTTGCAATAGGTCAAAGCCAACCCTTTTCTATAGCTAGAGTCCTATCTTCTAATCAAGAAGGTAATGTACCCAAGGTCCTATCTTCTAACCATGGAGAAGGTAATGAACCCAAAGTCCTATCTTTTGATCAAGTAGGTAATGAACTTTTTGCTACACTTAGGGAATCTTTTAATCTTCCTATAAATTTAGGTTTAGACCTCGCCTTACAAGACCATGTTCTTTTTCAACATCTATATATGGGTCTTGATAATATCGCCTTTGGAGGAGTTTTCCTTTCTTTATCCATTAGTGAAGTGAGGTTTGTCCTTATTAGTGGACACACTCCTTGCACTAGCCTTCATGCTAAAATCCTAGAGGTAGAGAAGGAATCATCCCCCAAACTAGAAGAGAAAGTTTCCATAGCCACTTTGCAAACATTCCAATCCCATGATTTGGCTATCCATCCCAAACCAATAGTACTCCAAAATTCTCTAAGGAAAGAAGTAATTCTATCCTTAGAAATTCTCTTTGATGACGATTTTGGGAGGAGTTTTAACTTCCCGCTTCATAAGAGATCTTTTGGTGCATACATTGTCAATCTTCTCAAGAAGAGATCTGTTAGAAAGTGTCTCACATCCAATCCCTTTGAAGGACACTTAGAAAGACTCAAGGATGGCATGTCAAGTGATGCCATAGAAGGAGAGCGAAGCCATCTAGAAGCCACTCTTATCTTCTCCCCTTCTATGCCCACATCAAATATAGAATACGAACCCACCTTTAAACCCATCCTTGACCCCTATGACTCATTCTATGCTCTTTCTCCTAAACCACCCGATGATCCTAGAAATACATCTAGCTATCCCACACATAGGAATCATCAAAACCATATAGAGGATCTTGAAGAGCAACATCCATGGCTAGAGAGCATTAAAAACCTTTGTGCTATTGCCATTGAATGGATGGATGAGATCAACTCGAGAGATGATCCAAGGGAATTTTTAGACATTTATGATGAATCCCCCATGGAAGTGGAAAATGATGGAGATTTCAATGAGCAAAGTAGTTACTTCTTTAACACCCCATCAAGATCTTGCTCATATGAAAAATCTCTTGATTCACTTAGTCTCCCCAACGCTACCCCACACGAGATCTTGAACCCCCTCATGCTCCCTGTGCCTAAAGATGTTGGAAGGGTGGTTGTAGACACATATGTTTTCCATAAACATTGTAGATCTCGTTGTGTTGAATCTTGAGATTAGTGAACTTAGATTGGTGTTGGAGGGGAAACCACTTCATCCATTCACATCTTGACGGTTTCCCAAGGACAAGCTTTGTGTCCCAAAACAAGCACTATTTAGACCATGACATGAGTGTACACCTTTACTATTGCGCTGCCCTTGATAATTGAGCATAGAATTATAATTGTGAAAATATTCCTTCGGGTATTCTTGTCACTAACCTTTCCAGGTCTGGAGCAAAAAGATCGAAGGAATAACAAATGCAAGGTATGTCCAGCCAATCATTATGCAACATTGAATTACATTCATACAATCTTGATTTCTGCTAAATTCAAGCTTGGGGGACATACTTCCATAAATAGATTCCTTGCCATATTGCTACATTATTTTGGTTGTCCCTACCTTTAAGGCATGCTCAATTTGCTAAACATCAATCATGCTCTGCCATCACTGTTTGAGTAAATCTCTGTAGTGCTCTTATGCTGCCTTTGTTTACTATAATATGCTTTGGTTTGGAGGTGCTTCATATGGGTACTTCTAAAGGCTTTTAAATTAAGCATGGTGCTTAGGTTAAATAGCCTTCCTTAATCTGATTAGACATGGAGTCTAGTTTCATTATTGAACTAAAAACTGCTGTAGTAGACATTGGTATATTTTGTTGGACTAACCCCTGCAGAAAAACTTCCAAATCCAAATTGGGAAAGTCCTGAGATGAACTCACATCGGAGATGAAGCAAGGCATATGATGAACTCAAACAACTTTGCACAGAAGACACAGCTCATTCATCGTCGAAGAAAGAATTGAAAGAATTTATGGTGTGCCTATTCATGGTGAACCAGCCAAATCACCACTTCAGTGATTGAACAAAGAAGGAGACAAGAGTGCCACAAGAAGGATCTACATCAATAGCACTCACCCCAAGGAAGTGAATGAACGAGGCGACAATCTATGAGCAACCTTGAAGACTTCATAGCATTGAGCCCAAAACCCGAGCTAGGACACCAATGAGAAGCTAGGTGCAACTCACCTCATTTTGGCCAATCAAAGACCTGCTCTCGTGTTCTTGAAGACACCATCTTGCACGTCGGGAGCAAGGACAAGCATGACATATAAGCATGCATCCTTGCGTCAACCAATCCCCATCAAGGGTTGACTACCGGCCAAGCCCAAGAAGACCATGGACAACTACATTTGTAAGATGATGTCCCAAGGCATTGGAGATGAAGCTTGCATACAAACATGAAGTCCCTTCCTTGATCATCAAGACGGATGGTGTATCATTAACTGCAACTCTTCGCCACACCGCTAGAAGACAAAGGCCATCAAGGAAGAATTCGAGTTTACATCTCCTATAAACATCAATTAGTCGACCAAGGCTCAACAAAAATCAAGAATGGTTGACAAAAGAAGATCATGCAACTGTCCATCCTAGATTGGATAGTCCAAAGAAAAGAAGAATAAGGAGAGATCTTTGCTCAACGGACCTAGAATCGAGATCCCTCTCCGACAGACTTTAGAACAGAGGATGGACAGTGTCTAAAGAACATAGAGTTACAACACACTTCGAGGGATGATTCAACACACACACTTGGCTTCCAGTAACGAGCGACAACAAGCTTGGGGAGGAAGGCCGCTGACTCCTCTAAAGATGATCAAACAATACTCTTCCTCTTCTCAAGCCCCCATCACCCTAGCACGCTGGTTTGCAATCCCTCCACTCGCAATTACTTCCTCTCTATAAGTTTGAGTGTTTTCTATAGATGTCATACACACGAATCAAACTTAAGACAAAGTAAAATAAATCCTTAAGAGAAGAAGTAATGGTGAGTAAATGTTCAACCCAACTTTTCTGAAGCATAGAATATGACCTTCACCTTTAAGACAACTCTACCCTTGTTATTATTTGTATATTCCTTCGGGTATGTGTTGTCTACTAATCCTCTGCAGAGAAGAAACAATAAGTGGAGCATAAGGTCAAGGGAGAGGCCCACTAGAAGCATCTACTCTCCGTCCCAGGGTGCTCCAATGATAAAGTTCTGAAGTTGCAACATGCACACTAAAACAGATGCTCCCAGCATCACAATTAAAAGATTCACTTCAGACCGTGGACAAGGAAAGAACATGGATGGCCCCTTCCTCAAGAGATATCGACTCAAGAGATGCAGTTCTCAAGGTCTCTACCTTTGAGATCAAATAAAGCACCGAAGGATTGAACATGACAAGAAGTCCTATTCAGAGGACTTAAAACACCGAACCCTCACCAAGGAGGTAACTTGGTAGTTATCCATATTTTCTATTTTAGCATTGCATAAGTTTTTCCTTTAGTATATTCACTTTCTGCATAATCGCTTCTTGTTGCATTTTTATTTTGCTGCATCTACATTAGAAAAGAAAATAATTTTGTCTTGCATTGCATCTAGAAAAAGCTAAGCCCCATGTGAATAATTTTGTGGTGCGACACCCACAAAGATATCCACCGTGGTGGCATAAAAATAAGTTTTCATCTTAGTTGCATTTTTCTCGCCCGCATATCATAAAATATAAAAATTGCAAAAAAGTATTAAGATCCCGCTAAAAAGATTTTTGTGTTAAGGAAGTTCTAAATATCCAAGGCTTAGAGGTTTATCACTAACGCTTAATCGGTTCCACAAGCTTTGCTGTCTATTTGAGCCTCACAGAATTTAAAGGATCAAGAAGAGCTAACGAGCAAAAGGACGTCATGTCCCCGTCGGAGTCTTTGTCTTCAACGGTCGCGATCTTGTCTCTACCCATTATCCCCGACACTCCGGAGGAGCAAGACGCCTTCACCGGTCGGCAACACCAACAGACTACGTCAACATCTAGCTTGGGGGAGAGCACCCCCTTGTATCCAGCTAAGTATCACTAGCTTATCTATCTATCTATCTATTTATTAAGTATGCTATTTATGAGAGTATGTGAAAAGTTTGCCTGCTAAAATGAACCCTAAAGAATAAGCTCTTATATGGAAATGATGAATAGTTGCTCTGCCGTAATTCCTTTCAAGTACCTAGTTTTTAACCTTGCACTCTCCCGAGTTTTGGACACAACTGTTTAGATTTGAGATTTACTCTGAAGCTGAAACTTGTGGGTGGCGAATGCTTGATCTAAGTCTAGATAGTTGACGGATATGATATGGGAAAGTTTTGAGCTGCTGTCCATCTTGTTCCTAGAGATGCTAGAGTTCTGGAGAATTTATCTTTGAAAATCTTAAAAAATCTGCATGATGAGTTCCTGTATGACGAGAGCTCAAAATTCCTACCACAGCCATATATACATGCTTACTAGATTAGGAAAGCCATCTTTGTTTACATATATCATTCTATAGGCATTGATTGTAGCTGTGCTGTGTTGACCCTTAGGGATTAGTCATGCAGTTAAAGTCAATACTATGTGCTCTCCATCCATTGATCTATGCTGCTTCTGTCCTCAGAAGTACGCCCCCACTTACATTCACTACGCTACATTCACTCTGTGTTACTTCGGTGCCTAGAAGTACCACCCACATATATAGATCCAGATCCGCCACGTTTTGTGCTGTCTCTACCCTGGAGACACGCACCTATGCTGCTCCTACCCAAGGAGTACGCATTCCACCATATTATGTGCTGTTTCTACCCTGGAAACATGTACTCATGTTGCTCCTACCCCAGGAGTACACACTCTACCACACTACGTGCTATCTCTATCCTAGAGATACGCACTCATGCTGCTCCTACCCTGGGAGTACGCATCCATCCATCCACATACACATTCTCCATTCATTCAGATTCATTTAGAAATTGTTCTACTCCTACACTGGGAGTGAACACCAAAAATATATGCCGCCATCCTATCCTGTTCCATTGTGCAATAAAGCTCCAGTTATTTCAGTTGATATTCCCTATTGCTATAGTTCCATTAAGAGGCTTGGTTGTTAGTAAAGAAAAAAAAAGGAAAAGAAGAAGAGAAAGAAAAAAAAAAAAAAAAAAGAGAATAAAAAAAAAAGAAAGAAAGAAAAAAAAAGAGAGAGAAAAAAGGAAGAAAAAAATATATATAGTAGCCAAGTCCTCCTCTTCAAAGGTCTTCAGTTTCCAAATAAAGGGAGGTATGTTATCCCCGAGGAGCAAGTGTAGAACTAGATCTTCACCATCGTGTTTCACCCCTCATGATTACTTCCTTTCTATCACCATCATCCATATTATTCATTTTATTCCCCTCATTCACATGCACATATGACTTGATTGTATGCTTAGTTCCTCTGGATCCACGGCTTAACTATGCAACATATGCAAGTGAGTTTGAGTTGTCTCCCCACCTATGAGCTCCACATAAGCCTATTAGAAGTAGGGTGAGAGAGAAGGCAACCTTACTATGCCTTAATTCCAAAAATACCACATATTCTGAGAGTAGAGAGAAGGCATACGCTACACACATGCCTTGGAGAGGATCCAGAAATACCACAAATGAGAGACTTGAAAGGGTCATACATGGAATCTCTGAGTTTTATTTGAAAATCTTGCAAAAACTCCGGAATGATAGTTGATCAAAGAGCGAGAAACATAGCGCTTGACTTGACCGTTCTGTCTTTCAACTGCTCAAGACCCAAGTGACGGCTACAAGCCCCATGGTGAAAGGTAATATGAGTAAGTTTTGAGTCAGAATAGTTCACTCTAATCCGGAGGAGAGTTCTTGTTTGAACGCATGTGTACTTTTGAGGTGTGAAAGCATTGTAGCAACTCCTGATCCATCACTGAGTTTATCTTTGCTCAGAGACGAGCAAAGGGTAAGCTTGGGGGAGTTGTTGACGGTCGATAAGTGTCAATTTTTACCATCAACTAAGACATGAAAAAGGACCTAAACATAATTACCTTCTAGATATAGGGCTTACACTAATGGAATTCCACGAGTTTTGGTGAATGTCTCGCTTCGCGGGGTGTCACCGAAAATACCCAAGGAAGGCCCACATGTCAGGTTTACATAGAGATAATCGGGAACCGACCAAAATTCTGTAATCAGGAAGGTTCGAGAAGGCTCTGGACCAAACGGGAGCCCGAACCGGCTCGGTGACGGGGCGGACGCCCTGGGCATGAAGTCAGCCGCCCCGGCACTTCAACCAATCAGCATCAGCCTCGCGGATCCCTGTTCCACCGCCTTTGAGGATGAATAATAATCGTCCATTTAGGTCGGTTTGATCCGAGGGCTGCGGTGCATCCTAGGGGGCTATATAAACAGGGCCCTTGACCCTGGAGAAAGCATCCCTTGAAACCCTAATTCATTATTTCCAGAGAGGATCAGGTGAGAGAGGTCCCTTGAATGGATCTCCTCCCTAGAGCCTAGCATTCAAGATAGATAGAGAGAGTATATGGTGGAGGTAGAGTTGGAGGAAGCCCGGCATGTCGGTGTCTCCTCTCCGGTTGTACCTGCGGGATCAAGTCTCCTAACCCGAGGCTTGGTTCTAGGATCATTCTACAATTCAACTTCTGATACTAGTAAGTTCTTGTTATTATTGCTCTTTGGTTTACGAGTTTACTTTATTCGCTTCCGGTTGGGAATAGAGTAATCATTCGTAGCGTAAGCGTGGTGCTTGGGCTAGGTTCACTCGTAGATGCTCCCTATCTGGCCGGAACCGTGGTAGTATCGGGGGAAGTGACAGTCCCTTTGTTACCTTTGTAGCCCACTTCCCGTCAGTAGGTAAGGTAGGTCCAAAAGTGCTAGGTTAAGCATCCTCTGTGGTGTATTTTCTTAGGTGCTCCCATAGAGCAGTAGTTGCAAAGCTTGCCATAGGTTGGAAGAAGACTGTGGTAGTAATCCTCTCTATATCGCTCATTACCTTGTTTGTAGCTCAGCGGTTAAGTATAGACTTGGGTTAGTCAGATGCACGTTTTCTCCTAGCGGATAAATAAATAACGATACTCTGGAATATCTCCCGGTGAAGTGCTCACCGATATCCGTGCGCTTGCGGATTATTTCTCTTTGATTCTTTCGTGTGCGTATCTAGTATCAACACCCGCGCGAGGCGGAGCAGCGGCTCGCCCGCGGCGGCCGGCACGCGCGAGGCGGAGCAGCGGCTCGCCCGCGGAGGCCGGCACGCGAGGCGGAGCTGCTCCTCGCCCAAGACGGCCCGCGCGGGGCAGAGCAGCGGCTTGCCCGCGGCAGCGGCGCGTGAGGCGGATTTGTTGCTCGCTCGCGGCGGCGCGCTCGCCCATGGCGGCCAGCGCGAGGCGGAGCAGCGGCTCGCCCGTGGCGGCGCGCTCGCCCGCGGAGGCCCGCTCCGCTCCGGTCCGCGGCGGCGAGCAGAGGACGAAGAGCAGAGGAGGGTGGCGGGATTGGGGAGAAGGGGTAAAAGAGGATAGATGAGAGAGAATTGGGGTTTTTTTGATAAATTGGCGCGGGCCCAGTCCACATGGACATGCCACGTCAGCGAAAACCGGAATGGTTTCGACAGTTGGACCTGGATGAACGGTTTTAAAAGGTATTGGGGGTAGATGTCCGGTTTCTGAGTTAACGGACCCAGATGAGACAAGGCCACAAGTTCACGGACCTACCGTGCATTTAACTCTTAAGGCTTTAAGCAGCGAGCACGTAGGACAATTAGCAGTGTGCACTCCTCCCTCTGCCAATAGCCAATGCCTCGGTGCTGCTCCGGATCCCTGCTCTGACTCCACGGGTGGCGTCACGCATCATGCACGGCTGGCAGGTGTGCTCAAACCAGCCGCAGGGTTGGACCGCCAGCCTGGCCAACTGAGCGCTCCCGTCAGCTGGGATTTTGGATCTCCATCTTGACTCCCTCGATCGAGCTCGATGTTTGACGCCTGCCCGTGCCCGCGCCGGCGTGCCGTGACCTCTCCGGAATTTGAATTTTGGCGCCCGTGCCGTGTCCTCTCCGGATCCGCTGCCAGTGCCACCCCACCACCTCCATCAGCTGCAACTGCAAGAGCTGCAGCCTCCATGGTCCAGGCTCCAGTCGAGGCGGGCGGATGCATGTGCCACGCACTCAAGCAGTCACGTGCGCCGTATTCTTAGCTGGATCAACTGAGGCCCTGTTTGGAGAGCTTAATTTCACCAGTGAATCTATTTTTTTATAAAACAGCTCTCAAACAACTCTCTAACTAAAGCTGAAACTGTTTTGAAAATGTTGTTTAGCAAAATAGCTTCACTATGGTTGAGAGAAGAAAAAGAGCCCAATATACCCTTGTCTTTATTGACTTTAGAGTGCATGAATGCTCACGTACACAGGTGGACTAGTGAATGGCAATTCACGTAATATTGTGTCAACCACAAGAGTAGTGGTGTTAAGCTTGATTAGAGAGCTGAGAGAAGCTACTATTTTCACCTCCCTTCTATCCCATTCATTTGTGAGAGAGGATGAAAAATAGATTCACTAGTGGAGCTGTTTTAAAATGAGTTGTTTGGCAAAAAAAAAATAGCTCCAAACAACTTCATGGAGCTGTTGGGAGCCCTCACAAACAGACCCTAATTATCTATAATGCATTCAACAACGGCGGAGTAGGAGAAAATGTACAAGGGAGCTGCAGCGATGATTATTGGCACGTACTTGTATATATATCCAACTAACAGCTCCCTATACAAATATGGGCACTTTCAATGATACGAACGCCACGCCCCTCTCGATTCGTGTGGCACTTTCAAGAGTCTGTTGCTTTACTGTACTGCTTGTCGATCGCCTAGACCAGGACAAAGAATGTCATGGGTGTACGAAAGGTGTCCAAGCACCAAACGCCCAACAGAAATACGATACGACTATACGAGCACAAACAATATAGCATCATGCCCTAACAAAAAGGGACAAATCATATTTAGTGCAACAGCAAATACATGGGGGGCCCGTCCCATCCTCCCACATCCATCCAGTGCCATGGCAGTATGTCACGCCTGACAAGTCCCGGTCCCGGGTCCGGTCCAACCGCGGCGCCCTATCACGCACGCCCGGCCAATCATCGTCGTCGCCAACCATGCATGCCGCGACCGCCAGCGCTCCGGCCGTCCATGTGCTGATGTGCACGCCGCCGCCGCAAATGCGATGGACTGGCTTGCGACGGCGACGACAAGTCTGCATGCACGAGCTCAAACAAACAAAAGGGCGCAGGCCTTTGCGTCCGCCTCGATAGCTTTGCGTCGCTTTGGCGCCACTACCTTTACCTCACTGCCTGCCTCGGTGGCCTTTGACATCTGCTTCGATCTCAGGTCCGTCTCGGTGTCGACTGGAGATTGGATAGGCTTCAACAACTGCCAGTAGATGCATGCCTACAACTCGTAGTAGATCGATTGGTGCATCACGGTATCTTTTTGAGGGGCAGCAGGGCATGGGCATGATGTCATTACGAGTATGGCAGTGCGGGGCCATCACGTTGTTGCTCCTTACTTAAATCCTGATCCCTCCAATCAGTGTGGCGCCGTACGTGGCGGCTAAAACTTTCACCTGCAATGCGCATGGTTTCCTAGGCCAAAAAGAAAATGGCGAGTAGCTTTTACAACGTGAGGAGCACAGAAGCACGACGACGACGAGCCTCTCGCCCTTGTTTATCCTACTGACAACAATCTTTCCTTGTTTATCCTACTGACAATCTTTACAGGCACGGAACTCCACGCCTGTGCTTCCTCCGGAGGATGACGCAACGCGGTGGGCACGTGTCGCGATCCAGGGCCGGGTCCGGTTTTCGCAATCATTGGCTGCGCGCCTGCGCTTGCACCAGCCACCGGCAACGGCAAGCGTACCCTACCTCGGGAGCCGGAAACGCTGCACAAGCACAACGCTGCAACTCAACACTCGAAGCGTCCCAATCCAGTGCACAGTCGTCTTGACTCTCCTTGGTCGTGCCGGTGGTCAACCTGCATACCAGGCTCCTCGATGTGCTGCGCACAGCGCACTTGCAGATTTCACGTGCCATGCACGAGCTGGAGCTCGGTGCCCCTTGCTTCATCAAAAAGAACGAGCTGGAGTCGCACGAGAAATTCGTCAGACAAAGAAAACACGAGCCGCCGTGTACTCCGGGGCGTCATATGCCACCATCGGCGGAACCTGCCACCATCGACGCAATGCGAATGGCTACGTTTCGTCAGCGGCAATTGATCCTAGTCGGTGTCGGCGAGGTCGAACTGGACGGTGCCGGAGCGGGAGAGCACGACAGGGCGGCGTCCGGTGCCGGCACGGGAGAGCGGCGCGGCCCCGCAGGTGGCGAGGGCGCGCTCCAGGGCGTTGACGACATCGGTCATGGGCAGGCGGTCACGGGGCCCACGCAGTCGACGTAGCCCTCGTCGCAGAGGTTGGCGGAGCCCGGCATGACGCGGCCGAAGACGAGGCGGTTGGTGGCGTTGAACTCGGTGCCGCCCCAGCAGACGAGGGAGTAGTCAGCCATGAACACGCCGAAGAAGGCCCTGCCGTGCGCGCGCACGGCAGGAACTGGGCTTCCGCGAGACCGCGCGGCGGGTGCTGCGCCACGCCGTCGTCGAAGCAGCGGATGGTGAAATTGGTGCACAGACCGCAGACGCCCGACTCCCCCAACGCCAGCGCCGCGTACCCGGTGGCGGCGTCGTCTTCCGGTCGCGGCCCCAGCGCCCCCCGCCGTGGACAGCGCGCACGTGCGGTGGCCGCAAGCGGCCACGACGTCGAAGCTACCGTCCGCCGGCGCGCCGGCGATGTTCTCCGGGGCCGCAGTGTGGTTGCCGAAGCAGCGGATGGACGTCGGCGTCCTCTGAGGATGCCGCAGAGACGAATCCGTCCCCGACGGCAGCGGCGACGAAGCGCGGGAGACGTCGCGCACGCGCTCGCCAGACAGCCCCGCGGCGCAGAGGAAGTCCTCCGCGCCGGCCAGCGCGGCGAACGGGTGCAACGACGGGTACGTCTCCTGGCGGGCGTGGTCCCCGCCCGCCGCCATGCAGTTGAGGTCCACGTCCACCAGCTGCGGCGACGCCGCGGACGGACTATGTGGTGTATAGAGAGGCACGGCACGACGAACCAGTCAACCAGCCAGAGCTTGACTTTAACCAAAAAAAAACGTTGAAAGGGGACTATGTTCGTTTGGTCGTTTGTGGCTGGCTGATTCTCGCTGCTGCTGATTTATTGTGAGAGAAAAACACTGTTGAATCGCTGGCTGAAAGCGCTGATAAAAGCAAACGAACAGGGATTGATTATTGGCGCGGACTGTCACAGGTCTCTCGCCTGGCCCAACGCGACGACAAAGACGACCTTGGAACTGGAGGTCGACGTGCTGAGGACAACCCGTAATCCCCCACAGAGCCACACGGAAAACGCCGTGACGGCCCGGAGCCTCACGTCGCCGTGATCGTGCCGGCGAGGCACAGCCGCACAGGCATACATGGTGGTTTGCGTCGTCCGTCGCCGGGAAGCGTGTCACGTGCGGACAGGGACGAGGCGGCGAGTGGCGCGTCGTGCACCGTGCCGTACTGTACTGGCCGGTGGCGAGTAACCGTCGGCGATGGCGCACCCGGACCGCCGGGGACATTGGCCCGCCATCTCTTTCGTGTTTCCGGCAGCCGCTGACGCGCACGGGCATCCGCCTGATGGATTACCGGGTTATGACATCTGTGAATGCTAGGTGTGATTAGTAGTTCTTTTGTTTTCAGGTTAGTTGATTTATCTTGCTTGCGTTGTCCAATTGGTTTTTTTTCCACACAATCATACTCCTCTACCAAGACACACACCTTTCTTTTAATAGGCCCTCTATTGCAAGTGTCATACTTTTATATATTGAGGCTATTAATTAAATAAAAAACAGTTATTTTCAGTCGTAGATACGTAGCACTGTTTAAAAAAAAAACAAAATAAATGAAAACTCATGCTAAATGTAACTACAAGACTAGAACTAAGAACAGGATGCATAGAGAAGTCTAGAGCCGTTAATTCTTCCGGGCTTGATCCAAAACTCATGCGCCAGGGGCAACTAAATCAGAGATCAGAACAGAGATTTCATTGCTAAAGTGCAACACATGCTAGCTCCATTAACAACAGACAGTGTCTTGAGCCACATCAAAGCGAAGGTCGCTCTTCGTCAATTTGCCGGAGCATATCTCACCTGGTAGAATAGAAATATGTCCAGATCTGATCTGAGCCCGGCATGCGTGCTGTGAGTCTGTGACATCATGCTTAGCGAGAGGCTCGTGCCTGATCTTTCCACACGCAATTCCCTCGTTGGCTTACCGGAGGGCTTTTACAGCGTCCGGTGTAATGCAATATATAGCGATTGTTTGCTCGCTGAAGACATAGAACAATTGAAGAACGCAGTTGCTATATATACAATGTAGAAGGCACACTGCATCTGCATCGTCGGCTCTGTGCTCGGCTGACTGGACGCATCGTTTTCATTGTAGAACTTCCAGTCCACGAATGCGGCATGTGCTCCTCAGGTCCTCACCGTTGCAAGCAAGGATAATCTGACCATAAAACCCACTGTTCAGCCAAGATAATCTTGCAGTTTCCTGCTGAAGAGCAAAGATCGTAAACTTCATAGAACTGTATAATAATGACCAAATCAGATACACTGACGGGTAGATTTGATTTATACTTACTACTGTGCAGTACTATGGGGCACTGTAAAAGCCTCTGATCTGGCCTCATACTTTCTGAGATCGTTATCTTTACTACTAGTACAAGTTAGACATCCAGCCTCACACCCCAAGTTCTCAATGTTAAAAAAACTATGTCAGGGCACCGAAAGATAACGATGGCACAGGTTAATTGTCGTGGTCCGAGGCCCTGTACATATATAATTAACAAGTCGGCGAGCTTTTCAGTTCAGAGAGAGGCCTCATCGAGGATCAGGTGAGGCGAGCTCTGAATAATTCTCTGCAGCCTGCAGGTGCGTGTGCGAATTATGCAGGGAGCAGTTGAGACATTTGGACACACAGTAGATCATCATACGGGATTCCATAACAGCTAAATTTGCTCTGATTTCTCAAAAAAAAAAAAGACAAAAACGGATAAAAGAAAAAGACTTGAGTCGCCTGGCTGGAATGTTGGCTGGATCATAATATGCTGATATGCGTGCGCCATGCCAAGAAACAAAACGCTCACTTGTTCATTCCGTCTTCGCCTGCAATAATTTGCAGCCACGAGCAGACGAGCTCGTCCAGTGCGATTACGCTCCTATTCTAATGCCATTATATCTGCATATATGATGGTTTTCTAAGGAAGGTAGCAGCATCACATGCCACCATCTAAGGTCGTGTGTGCCCTGCATGATAAAAGGGATATGTCTGAATTTTCTTTTTCACGCTGCAATGAAATTTTTGTAATGGAAGATTGCGTGGTTACGAGCAATCTCAATGGACTACGGCTGAATGGTTCACACACAGAGAAAAAAACACATGCTCTAGCAACGTGTAGGCGACGTGATTAACAATTCTTAGCGATCGATCAGCAGTATCGATTTCGCATGATTCTACAACGAGGTTAATCTTTTAGAAGAAAATCGATCATTCCGAAGCAACTGGGATCGTCAATATCTTTTTTTATGAGATAGAATTATTAAATGTGGATAGGAATGCAAGAGCTACCTTTTCTTAGAATGAAGAGAATGTTACTTTGCAAGTGGCTTACGAATACCTCCAGATGTTTGATACCCTAATGAGGAGCAAGTCACATGCATTGGAATGTATAGAACTCAACCAGCTAGCTAGTCTCTTTAATTGCAATGTTGTTGGGTCGTGCTGTTGCAATTGTAAGGTTATTACTAATTGCTATTAGTTAGTACAAAATCAGAATCCAGAGCAGCACTTCTATGATGCTGTTATTGACCACACGACGTTGCTAAAAGATATCTGCCTTTTGTAATGTAAAGTTAGTGAAACCCCTCTCATCTGTTAGAGGACTACTACCTGCAGAATCAGATCTCTGAGCTGTTAACTGTCCTGTGATAGATGCATGGCTACTAGCTGCTGGATAGTACACATCTTATCAAATATAAGAGATGATGAAAGTATATCACCAGTCACCACTGAACATGCTTGCAAAAACAAACATGGCGATATCAGATACAGAGTAGTACAGGTTGTTCATGGAGAAAAAAGCAGCAGCGCTGCAGG
Source organism: Themeda triandra (assembly GCA_018135685.1). Classification (NCBI taxonomy): domain Eukaryota; kingdom Viridiplantae; phylum Streptophyta; class Magnoliopsida; order Poales; family Poaceae; genus Themeda; species Themeda triandra. Next base: position 12,531 of record JAENPR010000972.1, on the reverse strand, counting down.
AACACCAACCCATTATGCAACGCGGCCTAATCCGGATTGTACTACCGGTTCACGGATTGCAGGCACAGAAGAAAAGGGACGAAGGCCTTTTGCAAGCGCTTTTGAAAGAACTAACAATTTGTTAGTTAGTTAATCATGAGCTTATCAACCACTACAGTGTCACATCTACCAAATAGAGCTTGCGTCATTCATCAAACGAGAACATACTAGCACATGCCAAATGCTGCTTGGAGGTTGACATCCGCAGAGAGGTTAACAACTTAACTACCATTACATCATCAACAACAATAACACAAGGAAAAGGCAGAGCTTAACTAACAGATACTCCTAGAGACTCGAAAGCAAACAATTTTCGTGTGAAGTATTATATGAGAAATTTCCCTTAAGGAAGAAACTAAAAATGGTGTGGTGGTCTTAAAAACATTCAGGACCTATTTCTTTAAGGTCCAGGTTGTAGGCTTTTGGCTTCTGGCTAGGTTTTTACCATTTATTTTTTTAATAAATTTTGAGCTTCTTAGCCCACCAAAAGTCAGAAAAGCTCCTTTTCAATGTGTTTTTCATTCACGCTTCCAAAAAAACAGGTGCCTGAAATGTTTCAGGCGACCACAGACACAACGTTCCCCTCTCAGTAACCTCTCCACACCCGAACTCATCACTCTGTGATGATAAAATCATAGAGTGATTTTTTTCTCTGCGTGACAAAATCACATCTATTCACGTGATTCACTCGGGATATATAATTTAATTTGAACCGATGAGTTTGGTGTCCTTTGAAGAACCACACCAGATTCTATCGACATAATGTATACAAATTTCGCCATTATGTGTATCGACAAGTATGGTGGCCATAAAGGAGTAGGAGCTAACCATAAAGGAAGTCCTTTTGATCAACAAACATAGCTATAATTCATCACGTCCATCTATCAGCAGGCCGCCGCATCTCCTCGGCCTAATTAAGTCTAACATGCAAGAGCAGCAAGCCACAGCGATATGTGCTTGCATAATGGAAGAAATGCCAGAGCCCAAAGGGAGCAGGGCACATGCGGAACACTTCGCATGCGGGGCAACGCTGCGGTTGTTGGTTGGACATGCGTGAAACTGTTGGAAGATGGTTGTGTTGTGGTCTTGTGGGCAGCCATATATTGTGGACAGCCATATGGGGGACAGGAGAGGACCTAGCTAATAGCTATAGCAACATCATCCTCCATCGGCTGCGTGCATTGGTCGCTTGATCCATAGTAGGTCAACCCAACAAACGTATATAGGACCGGAATATAGAACTAGTACTACTAGTAGTAGTACTAGAATACATGAACATTCCAGTTAACCACTAGAATATGTGAAAGTTTGGCAATTAACTATTCCTGTGTGCATATATGCATAATTAACAGCCATTCTCAAAGATTGCATTGGTCCTAGTAGACATTATCCGTATCAAGCGAGAGACCTCTGGACCACCAGTTAAAGAACAATGACGATGATGCACGCCGGTTAATCATTCATCTGCTGCCACTAACTACTATAAGTACTAACTATAGGTTCAATTCTCTATCAAATCGAGCTGGCAGCTGGCAGTGGATACTAAGATACCGGTCAGCCAATAAGAGGCAGTGCAAGCATTTTTCTGATTTTCCCAGAGCTATGCTCTACATCTTGTCGGCGATGCATGCATGATTGCTGGAATATTGTAAAAAATGCGCTCGCTAGCTGCACACATCACAGGCCTAGCTAACGTGCTCCATAATGCATGGGTACGGTGTATCACTGAATGGACTCCCATGCATTATCCATTCCTCTAAGCACAAGGAAAGCGCAGACGTATCGATAACCTTCACGGGCACGCACGGCGCCCCGGCCTCCTATTTGGCGAAGGACGATGATGGACTATCCGAATTCCGATCCCTACGCCTCGTCGTATGACGACACGTGCGCTCTGGACCGGAGTCTGGACCTCACCTCCGTCGATCGATCACCTTATCCATGGCGCGTACTGCATGGTGCTAGCTTAGATCGATCATGATCGATCCAGAACGACGAAGCATGGTGGTCCTCCATCTCCCAACCCATGATGATCGATCGTCTATCCAGCAGAAACATTCTGCGGTCACTACACTATTGCGTCATATGGATCGACCAGTGGAGAAAGTGCTGTTGTTGCCGTTGCCCGGGGCGCATGCCATGTGGGGGTGGGGTGACTGCCGTTGGACCGGCGGCAGAGAAACACACCTCATGACCATGACCATCCATGGAAACGGCTTATGAATGTGAGTAGGCCACAGTGCCACACACGATGCATGCGACGACCCACTGATGGGTGGCACTGTGGGGTCGTTCGATGCATACATGGCCTCATGCCAATGCTTGCATTGCATTGCTTATGAACCTGATCCTGACTCGAATGCTGAATGCATGCGGCTCGTCGTCGTCTTCCTTGTCTGCCTGCTGGCGAAGATGAAGGCAACACAGTCGTCCCTGTTCGCGTCAGCGTGGTGGTGATGCGAGGACGCGAGGGTACTGTTAAGCTGTTGGAACAGTGAATCATGCATCAGTATGGCCGGCACTGTGACTCATGCCTTTAAACAGCCTTTCATCAGCCTAGCAAGTAGTATGTACTACTGTTGCTCCTATAATGCAGAAACTACTATGCTAGTGATAATGTAGATTAGTGTGCGGCCAGAAAGAAAAAGATTCAGTGAACGCGATCGGATGAAGTAAGTGTCCAATTGAGTACAGTAGTAGTCTAGTGTTATTGTTTACCCTCCCAGCTTGGAATTGGATGGTTTAGCAACGAGCACGCTGTACTACTAGCACTCTAGCAGTTGGGACCGAGATTTGATTCTGTTCAAAGTGTGCACTCCTAGTCCTCTGCCAATGCTGCTGGTGCTGCTCTGGATCTCTGCTCTGCTCTAGATCTCTGCCCTGCATCCACGGGTGGCGTCACGCATCATGGCTGGCAGGTGGGCCTGAACCAGCCGCAGGGTTGGACCGCCAGCCTGGCTGGTCACTCCGCTCCCGTCAGCTGGGATTTTGGATCTCCCCCTCCATCGCCCCCGATCGAGCTCGATGTCGGCTGACCGTGCCCGTGCCCCCGCCGGCGTGCCGTGACCTCTCCGGAATTTGAATTTTGGCGCCCGTGCCGTGCCCTCTCCGGATCCGCTGCCACTGCCACCCACCACCACACAACCTCCACCAGCTGCAGGCTGCAGCCTCCAAGGTCCAGGCTCCAGCCGAGGCGGGCGCGCCATGCATGTGCCACGCACTCAAGCCGTCACGTGCGCCGCATTCGCACGTCACGTCACTCCACGGACACTACTTTCTTAGCTGGATCAACTAATTATCCGCCTGTTATTATCCATAATGCATCCAGCAATGGCGGAGTAGGAGAAAATGTACAAAGTACTCCGTAGCTATGCAGCGATGATTATTGGCACGTAGTATATCCAGCTAACAACTCCCTATAATGAGAGCGAGTATACATACAAATATGGGCACCATACTCGATCCCTACTATAGTAGGGCAGGGCTAGCTACTGTCCATCGCACCGCAAGGACCTCTCGATTCTGTGGGCATGGCACATTCAAGAGTACCTAGAGCAAGACAAGAATGCCATGGGTGTACGAAAGGTGGCCACACACCAAACGCCCAGCACAAATACAAGTACAAACAATATACGTACGTACGTACGTACATGATGCCCAACGCAAGGGAGGAGAAATTTAGTGCAACAGCAAATACAAGGGGCCTGTCCGGTCCTCCCATCCACCCATGTCGTCACGCCTGACAATTCCCGGTCCCGGGTCCGGTCCAACCGCCGTGCGCGATCGATCTCGCCTAATCATGGCATGGTCGCCAACGATGCATGCATGCCGCGGCCACTAGCGCTCCGGCCGTCCATGTGCTGATGTGCACGCCCCGCCGCAAATGCGATGGACTGGTCTGTTTGGGATGGCGTCAAGGCTGCACGAGAGAGAGAGAGAGAGAGAGAGAGACACAGAGAGACAGAGAGAGAGCTCATAGTCATACAAACAAAAAAGGGCGCGCGCCTTTGCGTCGCTTTGGCGCCACACCTTTACCTCGGTGGCCTTTGGCATCTGCTCCGATCTCAGGCCCGTCTTCGTGTCGACTGGATATTGGATAAGGTTCAACAACTGCCAGTAGATGCATGCCTACTCGTAGATCGATTGGTGGATTACGACGGTCTCTTTTTGAGGGGCAGCAGGGCATGGGCATGATGTCATTACCAATATGGCAGTGCGGGGCCATCGCGTTGTTGCTCCTGCTTAATCCTAATCCCTCCAATCAGTGTGGCGCCGTACGGGACGGCGGCTAAAACTTTCGCCTGCAATGCCGAGGTCGGCACATGTTTTCCACTTTTCCTAGGACAAAAGGAAATGGTCAGGCAGTGAGGTTAGCTTTACAACGTGAGCAGCGGTTCAGAAGCACGGCGACTCGACGAGGCTCGCTCTTGTTTATCCTACGGACAACAATCTTTACAGGCACGGAACTCCACGCCTGTGCTTCCTCCGTCGCAAAAAAAAAAAAAAAAAAAGCAGCGGGCACGTGTCGCGACCCAGGGACGACGGGTCCAGTTGCGCAATCATTTGCTGCGATTGCACCAGCACCATTCACCAGCGTACCATCGGGACCCGGAAACGCTGCACTGCACAATCCAGTGTACAGTGTCCTTGACTCTCCTTGATCGTGCCAGTGGTCAACCTGCATGCCATGCCAGGCTCGATGTGCTGCGCAGTGCGCACAGCGCACTTGCAGGTTTCACGTGCCATGCACGAGACGGAGCTGGGTGGGAGTCGCACGAGGTTTTATGTCAAGTCGTCAGACAAAAAAAAAAAAAAAAAAAAAAGCCGCCGTGTACTCGGCGCTGGGCCGGGGCGTCCTATGCCACCACCGGCGGAACCTGACTGAGCCCAACATTATTGAGTTGTTGGTTGCAACGTTTTCCGAGCCCAGGGTGAGAACTGTTTGCCGGGCTTGAGGTTCAACTAGACGGGCCCAGCCCAGAACAGGGTGAAGCCGTTCGCATGACGGTTCAACCGTGAGCCCGTGATCCGGGTCCATCGCTGTTATGGGCCGTGGACAACACGTCCTTTTCCCTTCGGGATTGACTGGCGCTAGGACGTCCTAGACGTCGGACGCCTCCCGCGTGGCCCATAAGGAAACCGGCCCACCCCCGATCCCCTCCGCCATCGAACAGCCCATCCAAAAAAAAAAAAAGAAACGAGTCCTTCCCCAACTCCGACCTCCCTTGCCGCCAAAAAAAAAAAAAAAAAAAAAAAAACTCCGACCTCCCGACACGAACCGCGGCGGCCAGCGAACTCGCCGGCGCGGGCGAACCTCCAGACCCCCGCGTCGCGCGCACACAGCCTGACCCGCCCGCCTTCCCTCGCCACGCCGCCCTGCTCCGGCACCCCGGCTTCTCGCGCGGTGGTCGTCCGAGCCCTCGCCGCCACGCCGCCCGCTGCACGAACCTTCGCCGCGGCGCTGGGTCAGCTCGTGCAACACGGCGACGCTGTTGCAACACCCTATCACCGCCACCCTTTCCCCCACCCAAAATGTCTCACCTACGGGACCAGATTGAATTCCCATAAGAGAACCTACTGGACCAAATGGAAAAAACAGTAATGTTGTAGTATTTTAACATATATGCTTGTTGCAACAAATTGGATAGTTCCTTGTTCTTGTTATACTGGGTGTGTGATCAACTTAACAGGCTGTTTGAGTTTGCTTATTCTCATGTTTGTTCAAGGGAGACACTGGCTGAATATTGAATGCACAACCATTTTGTTCAGACTCCATTCACCAGAAATCGCCACAAGAGCAGACCATTGAATTGAAGTGGTGAAACCTGCTGCAATCTCGCGTTACAATCCATTGAATTGAAGTGGTGAAACCTGCTGCAATCTCGTTACAATCCATTGAATTGAAGTGGTGAAACCTGCTGCAATCTCGCATTACAATCTCCCTATCTTCAATTTCAGAGACCATTTTGATCACCGTGTGGCAGTCCCCACACACCCGAAGGTTCTTAAGGGGTGCCCCTGGTGGTGTAGCTATCAAACCAAATGCAAGGGCTAGGCGCTCAGCTTCTTTCTACTCTTCAGCCACTTCATGAAGCGCAAAGCTTGTATCAGGACAATAGCCTTCTTTCTTTAATTTAGCTGCCATTGTCCTGAGCTTTGCATATGTCTGTTATGATAAAGGATGTGACTTGTCTGAAGCTATATAAAGGAATGAGATTTATTCTTGGTCTAAAATCCAATTGCATCAATGGTTCTAATCACACATTTTAATCTGCTGCTCTATATTTAAGTGTGGAAAAGCCACAAAAAGATGAACTTGAAAACAATTGCAATATAATTTAAGTTATTAAAATTTTTTGTTAGTACATGAATCATCTCTTTTACCTGAAAATGTGGCCATGAAACAGCATGGTTCTGGGAAATGATTTGATGAACAGCCAAGTGCTGGCCACTGGTATAATTGATAATTATGTAAGTGAAACAACATGGTATGACTACAAAAACATTTGGGAATGGTTTAATGAAATAGCCAGGGTGACTACTGTTACATCTGGGAATGGTTTAATGAGACAGCCAGGCCTGCCTAATCTTACAAATGAATTGTTTTTAGTGAAACAACATGGTTTTAACCTCTATTACATCTAGAAATGGTTAAATGAAATAACCAGGGCTGCCTAATGTTAAAACTGAATACTTCTTAGTGAAACAACATGGTTTCAACATTTACATCTATAAATGCTAAAATGGAACATGCATAGCTAGCACCTGTTACAAATAAAATCCTCTTAGTGGAGGAGCAGAAATGTACTAACATTACAACTCAAATTGTAATAATGAAACATCCCAAATAAAACATGTAACATGTTAAATGTGGGCTAGGATGCTCTGAAATTTAAAAAACAGAATATCATATATAATTACACCACAAAAAAGTGGCAATTGAAACTAAAAAAATAGTAGACAACAAACACCATTTTCACAAGCAACCATCATGGACCAAAACACATATTTTTAGATAATACGCTCCACATTTGTACCACATAGCATAGAGAGAGGACTCCCATTCCATATATTATAACTAAAAAATGTCTCTAGAATGGAATGACTAAAAGACAACAAAAGCATTCAGATTTGTGCCACAGCATAGAGAGAAGACTCCCATTCCATATATTACAAAAGAAAGGATGTACATCGACCTCTGCTGACACATTCTAGAAATACTATAGCATCTACTGGATCAAGAGGACAATTTCTTCATGGAAGCCTCGTACTTCTTCCCAAATTCATCTTGCTTCACCACATTGTGCTCTGAATTGAGGAGTACGGCAGCACACGCTTCCTGTACACTAGCGCCGGCCCCTACACATACAAAAAAGGGAATGAAGATAGAGCAATGAGAGAGCAAAAAAAGATAAGGAAATTTAGATAGAAAAACATACTTTCGCAAAATGAATCCACGATTGTCTTGTCGTCCGATGAGTCCATAAAAACCATGATGTATAGACCGCATTCAAACCTTTTACAAAAGGGAGAAAGGGAACAAAGATAAGAAAATGAAAATAAGATAAAATCATTACATGACATAATAACATGTAAGAACATGGAGAAAAAGGTACAAACATACGGGGTACTTTGTTTTGGAGCCTCAGGTACACCCACTGAAAAAGACACGTTGTGTTTGAGGAACCCATGTTTCGTTGTTGTTGCTCCAAAATTCTTAATCTGAAAAAGAATGAAACATTCAGACAAGCATATAGAAACAAAATAATCAGAGCTACTTCAACAATTTTGAAAAAGGATGTGCAACAAGTCGTAAGGGGAAAAACTAAAATATATAGCTCGTCAGTCTTCAAATACTTGAAGGCACGTTCCTAGAGGATCACTGCTGCTCTTATGTTTGCTTTTATCAGCATCCATTCCAGCATGAAAAAAAGAGGGGAAAAAAGGAAACAACATATTAGTGTTATTGTAACATGCCAAAAAAAGGTTATGTTGCTGAAACAGTGGACAAATGAAACAGCGTGATATATAATGCTGAAACAAAGCAGCATAGTATGATGAAACAAAACATTGGTGTATGAGTTTATAACTGAATGTATGGTGTTTGGGCGTTTGGCGTTTCATTCTAACAAACATAATAGAATGTTTCCCTGGCATCTGCAACTAGCACTCTTCAATAGGATGAACCTAATTTCAACATAATGTGGTACAAAGGATCAACATAGTCAGTTTAGAAAGTAAATTAAAATTGACCAGGAATGCAAAAGGGAGCCGACTAGGACTACTATAGTACAGTCAGCTTGACAAAGCAGATTGGCAACTCCACACGATAAAAAATGTGACTAACTCAACAAACCTTGCTCTTTGGGGATCCCTCCTTCATTGGAGACTTGTTCACAGGAATATTGTCCGCTGCTGTCCTCGAAGATGGTTGACCTTCGTCGGCAAAGGCCACACGCTTTCCTCCTGATCGTACGCTTCAACCACGACGAAGCCCAGCAAGCCCGGCATCTGCCTCCCCATCAGTGGCATCTGGCTCCCCATCAAAGTTGCCCACGGCAAACCGTCCTTGTAGGACGAGCATTCAAGCCTGATCGGGTATGCATTGCCGAACAAAACGGTGGATAACTCGGCCAACCTGCAAGCCACATACAACAATAATACAGTTACATAACAAACGTACGCAAAGCTAGAGCTACAATTAAGTGGCTGCAGCAAGCACGTCACAAAACGCACAACAAAAAATCAACATATACATGATCACAGAAATTGACATATTAACTTCCACATACATGTTAGTTTCCCCTGATATATGCTTATGCCTGCACGACCTAATCAACAGAAACAACAAAATCATGTCACCTGCACGGCACAAATTTTTTACGATTTGGCTGCTTGAAGGATGCTTCCTGTTTGGAATGATAGTAGAGGGGCTGCTTTTTCTCCGTAACTATCAGTACCTTCTACAGATGACACAAAACGCGGAACAACACAGTACACGAACGAATCAGCCCGGCCGCATGACGGTCGCCGCGCTACCCCTGACAACCACTGCCACCGCACATCCACCACCGTTGGTACTCGCCGTCGTCGCCGACTAGGGTTGGGAGCTACGACGACCGGAAAATGGAGAGAGGAATGGGGAGAACCAACCCGTGGAAGCTGCGGCACGGTGCGAGGCGCGCGCAGCGACGGATGGCGCAAGCGCGGGTGGCGCGGTGGAGCCAGCCCCTTCCCCGCCACGACGCGCGGTTGAATCGATGGCGAAAAGGAACCGGGGGGCGGCGCGGCCGTCGGACGCGCGAAACGGCGGATGCCCGGCGGGACGCGGCGTGGGTGCGGTGGAGACACCCGCTTCTCGCCCACGGCGACACGGCTGAAAATCGCCGGCGAAAAGGAACCGCCGCCGCGACCGTCGTACGTGTCGGAAGGAGAACGAACGAAAGAAGAAAAGGAAACTACTGTTGAGGAGGGAAGAGAGTGTGGGCTGGGGATCTGGGCCGCTTGGGTCAAAAGCCCATCACATTTTACTGTCCTAGGGGTAAGACGTAAGATTGTAAGCATTACCGTTTCCGTTCTCGCATAACTTAGCATTCTTTCCCTTTTCTTTTTCCCATCATTCTTTCTCTTACCCTTTTTGTTTTCCTTTCCTTAATATATTTTAATATTTAATATTTATAATTTATATTTAATTATTCCCATTTCTTTTTTTATCTACATTTGATATGTTTTTTATATCCACGATCTTAGGGTGATATTCACTTGAATTATTTCTTCAAGGCTGTACTGACAACATTTATGAGTTGTATTCTAAATTATTATTACAATATTCATGTTCTTTATGTTTTCCACTACGTATTTAGGTCTTCTCCTCCCCAACCAAATCATATTTCCATCCATGGAGCACTCTGTAATTTTCTTGTACTACCCATGAGATATTGCTTGATTAATTTCGGGCCATTCACATAATAACAGCAAGATTTTCGATGTGTTTTCTATTGTTCATGTTGTACCGATGAGATGTTATGTTGCATATTTTAGGTTGTTTGAATACTATACATAGGATGTTTGATTACTTTTTCTATCAATTATGCTTCTTTCTCTTTTTATTTCATGTTTCTTTCCATTTTTTTCTTTCCTATAGATATTTATTTCTTTTATTAGTTTTATACCTATAATTTTTTTATTTATTTATTTTATATGATTTTGTTATATCTCCCGTAGCACTTTTTGCAGTGATATTCAGTTAAATATTTTGTCCGTAATGAAATAAGACAATTCTCAAAATATTTATGAAGTGTACTTTAAATTATTATTATTATTATTATTATTATTATTATTATTATTATTATTATTATTATTATTATTATTATTATTATTATGAATTTTCCACTGTTCATGTTCCATACATGGTATATTAATTTTTGCCATGTTCTTATAGTATCCATGAGATGGTTCATGTTGTATCTTGAGTTTGCTCATATGTATGATCCTTGTTGAGAATTTGAAATGTACCAAATATTGCCCTCGATCGAAGTATCTGACAATTGGTCAACAAATTAAATAGAAAGCTAAGATTTAATGGTGGACTTGTTGTTTGCAATATGAAATATTGTCTCTTCATTCGTGTGGGCACTATTTACGGTGCCTAGATACAATGGACAAACCCAAAATGCCCTATGCTAAACTAGACTCTAAGAACATTCCTAACATGTAGGGGCATTTTTGGTCTTTAGCGATACAATTAGGATATACCAAAGTAAGGCTACTGGAAATGGAGAGAGGAATGCGGGACCCGACGCACAATCTCAACTTGCGTGCGCACTCGAATGTGCTCCCCGCTCCTGGATCGCGTGATCGAAAAGGACCGGCATCGTGTCTTGACGGTTGAACTTTCATATTTGTCTTCTTTAGTTCTCTTGAAAAGTTGAAAAACTTTTCAAGATTCTCCATCTACATCTAATTTTGGACGTATGCGGAGCACTAAATGTAGGGGTTCGAATTTGAGGATTTGAACATTCTTATTGTTGGCTTCTTGGATCAAGAGGCATGAGAAAGATAGATGTAAACTTTGGATAGAAGCGATAGACTTTAAGTACAAAGGCTAAACCCAACATTTTCTGCCCTAAGCCTAGTAGTGCCTCTAGTTTCTTAAAAAGCTTGTGGGGATTGCACAAGCAGACAAATTGGGATACAGATGGAAAATAGGTAGAGGAGATAGGCTCTTCTAGTGTTGCCATTCAATTCATGAGAATGGTTAATGAAAATAATGCTACCATTCTAGAGGTCTAGGATGGGTCTACTCTCATATGCTCCTTTACGAGAAACTGGATGATAGAGTAGAACAAGAGTAGGAAGATATTTGTCAATTGGCTTCTACTATCTCTTTCCCTAGTGAGAAAGATTCTTTGGTTTGACAATTTCACTCTTCTAGGACTTTTTCTACTCAATCTCTCTACAAGGTGATCAACTTTAAGGAGTACAACCTGTTATAATTCCAGCCTTTAGGTCCATAATAAAAGTTTCTCCTGGAGTTCATTTCTTCATTTGGCTAGTTTTAAAATATAAGGTCTTAACTTGAGATAATTTTGGCAAAATAAGAAGGTAGATGATGCTTCTTGCTTGTTTGTTGTGAACTCGAATATGTGCAATAATTTAGGCAAAATAAGAAGGTAGATGATGCTTCTTGCCTGTTTGTTGTGAACCTGAATATGTGCAATACCTTTTATTTGATTGTGTGGTAGCTACTCAACTTTGGAAGGTGCTATCTTCTATCATACGATGTTAATCTTGGTCGCTCCTTAGAGGATATAATTGGGAAGTATTGGCTTACTAATAGGATACATTGTGTCACTAAATATCTACTCCCTCCGTCCTGAAATATAGAGCGTTCTTGCCATTCTACCTAGGAGAAAATAAGAAGACATGAATAGGCACGTATGCCACTTCTTAGCTTAACTAAATTATTAAATCTGATATGTATCTCTTGATTAAAGGCTGCAAACTAAGTTTTCTTTTAGAAAATATGAAACCATTCAATCATGTATTGTTATTTGAGGGAATATTATCTTTTTTGTTCCCAGAATGTATTATATTTGAGGACATCTTTAAAACCAGGGAGATAATCTTTATATTAGGACGGAGAGAGTAGGATACATTGTGTCACTAAATATCATAGCGGCTGCAGCTGTATGGAGCATTTGAAAACTACTCCCCTCCCCCTAAAATAGATGAAGTTATGGGATGTGTATCGGTCAAACTTTCTCAACTTTGATTAAATTTATAAAAAATGTGTGTAACATTTATACTCTAAAATAAGTTTACTATAAAACTATATTCAATGATATACCTAAAAAGGAAAAGTTACAGAAAATTTATTTACCAAAAGAAAAAGTTGGAGGTTGTCTGATCGTTGGCTAGTTGGATTTATGATGAATGTTCGCTAATTAGCAAATCCCCTAAAATACGGCCGGCCTTATTTTAGCTGCAGAC